>CAKOGF010000004.1:0-141936 GCA_933228935.1 Pemphredon lugubris
AGTGGATAAAATGGATATAAGGTGGATAAATTGGTTATAAGGTGGATAAATTGGATATAGAGTGGATAAAATGGATATAGGGTGGATAAAATGGATATAGAGTGGATAAAATGGATATAAGGTGGATAAATTGGATATAGGGTGGATAAAATGGATATAAGGTGGATAAATTGGTTATAAGGTGGATAAATTGGATATAGAGTGGATAAAATGGATATAGGGTGGATAAAATGGATATAGAGTGGATAAAATGGATATAAGGTGGATAAAATGGATATAAGGTGGATAAATTGGATATAGGGTGGATAAATTGGTTATAAGGTGGATAAAATGGATATAGGGTGGATAAAATGGATATAAGGTGGATAAATTGGTTATAAGGTGGATAAATTGGACATAGAGTGGATATAATGGATATAGAGTGGATAAAATGGACATAGAGTGGATAAAATGGATATAGAGTGGATAAAATGGATATAGAGTGGATAAAATGGATATAGGGTGGATAAAATGGATATAGAGTGGATAAAATGGATATAAGGTGGATAAAATGGATATAGGGTGGATAAAATGGATATAAGGTGGATAAAATGGATATAGGGTGGATAAATTGGATATAGAGTGGATAAAATGGATATAGGGTGGATAAATTGGTTATAAGGTGGATAAATTGGATATAGAGTGGATAAAATGGATATAAGGTGGATAAATTGGTTATAAGGTGGATAAATTGGATATAGAGTGGATAAAATGGATATAGGGTGGATAAAATGGATATAGAGTGGATAAAATGGATATAAGGTGGATAAAATTGGATTATAGGGTGGATAAAATGGATATAAGGTGGATAAATTGGTTATAAGGTGGATAAATTGGATATAGAGTGGATAAAATGGATATAGGGTGGATAAAATGGATATAGAGTGGATAAAATGGATATAAGGTGGATAAATTGGAAATAGAGTGGATAAAATGGATATAAGGTGGATAAATTGGTTATAAGGTGGATAAATTGGATATAGGTTGGATAAAATGGATATAAGGTGGATAAAATGGATATAAGGTGGATAAATTGGATATAGCGTGGATAACATGGATATAGGGTGGATAAAATGGATATAGGGTGGATAAAATGGATAAAATGGATATAGAGTGGATAAAATGGATATAGAGTGGATAAAATGGATATAGAGTGGATAAAATGGATATAAGGTGGATAAAATGGATATAGGGTGGATAAAATGGATATAGGGTGGATAAAATGGATATAGGGTGGATAAAATGGATATAGGGTGGATAAAATGGATATAGGGTGGATAAAATGGATATAGAGTGGATAAAATGGATATAAGGTGGATAAATTGGACATAGAGTGGATATAATGGATATAGAGTGGATAAAATGGATATAGGGTGGATAAAATGGATATAGGTTGGATAAAATGGATATAGGGTGGATAAAATGGATATAAGGTGGATAAAATGGATATAAGGTGGATAAATTGGTTATAGAGTGGATAAAATGGATATAGGGTGGATAAAATGGATATAGGGTGGATAAAATGGATATAAGGTGGATAAAATGGATATAGGGTGGATAAATTGGATATAGGGTGGATAAAATGGATATAAGGTGGATAAATTGGTTATAAGGTGGATAAATTGGATATAAGGTGGATAAAATGGATATAAGGTGGATAAATTGGATATAGCGTGGATAACATGGATATAGGGTGGATAAAATGGATATAGGGTGGATAAAATGGATATAGGGTGGATAAAATGGATATAGAGTGGATAAAATGGATATAGAGTGGATAAAATGGATATAAGGTGGATAAAATGGATATAGGGTGGATAAAATGGATATAGGGTGAATAAAATGGATATAGGGTGGATAAAATGGATATAGGGTGGATAAAATGGATATAGGGTGGATAAAATGGATATAGGGTGGATAAAATGGATATAGAGTGGATAAAATGGATATAAGGTGGATAAATTGGAAATAGAGTGGATAAAATGGATATAAGGTGGATAAATTGGTTATAAGGTGGATAAATTGGATATAGGTTGGATAAAACGGATATAAGGTGGATAAAATGGATATAGGGTGGATAAAATGGATATAGGGTGGATAAAATGGATATAGAGTGGATAAAATGGATATAGGGTGGATAAAATGGATATAAGGTGGATAAAATGGATATAAGGTGGATAAATTGGATATAGAGTGGATAAAATGGATATAGGGTGGATAATATGGATATAGGGTGGATAAAATGGATATAGGGTGGATAAAATGGATATAGGGTGGATAAAATGGATATAAGGTGGATAAATTGGTTATAAGGTGGATAAATTGGATATAGAGTGGATAAAATGGATATAGAGTGTATAAAATGGATATAAGGTGGATAAATTGGATATAGCGTGGATAACATGGATATAGGGTGGATAAAATGGATATAGGGTGGATAAAATGGATATAGAGTGGATAAAATGGATATAGAGTGGATAAAATGGATATAGAGTGGATAAAATGGATATAAGGTGGATAAAATGGATATAGGGTGGATAAAATGGATATAGGGTGGATAAAATGGATATAGGGTGGATAAAATGGATATAAGGTGGATAAAATGGATATAAGGTGGATAAATTGGATATAGAGTGGATAAAATGGATATAAGGTGGATAAAATGGATATAAGGTGAATAAATTGGTTATAAGGTGGATAAATTGGATATAGGTTGGATAAAATGGATATAAGGTGGATAAAATGGATATAAGGTGGATAAATTGGATATAGAGTGGATAAAATGGATATAGGGTGGATAAAATGGATATAGGGTGGATAAAATGGATATAAGGTGGATAAAATGGATATAGGGTGGATAAATTGGATATAGAGTGGATACAATGGATATAGAGTGGATAAAATGGACATAGAGTGGATAAAATGGATATAGAGTGGATAAAATGGATATAAGGTGGATAAATTGGAAATAGGGTGGATAAATTGGATATAGAGTGGATAAAATGGATATAAAGTGGATAAATTGGTTATAAGGTGGATAAATTGGATATAGAGTGGATAAAATGGATATAAGATGGATAAATTGGTTATAAGGTGGATAAATTGGATATAGAGTGGATAAAATGGATATAGGGTGGATAAAATGGATATAGAGTGGATAAAATGGATATAAGGTGGATAAATTGGATATAGGGTGGATAAAATGGATATAAGGTGGATAAATTGGTTATAAGGTGGATAAATTGGATATAGAGTGGATAAAATGGATATAGGGTGGATAAAATGGATATAGAGTGGATAAAATGGACATAAGGTGGATAAATTGGAAATAGAGTGGATAAAATGGATATAAGGTGGATAAATTGGTTATAAGGTGGATAAAATGGATATAGGGTGGATAAAATGGATATAAGGTGGATAAATTGGTTATAAGGTGGATAAATTGGACATAGAGTGGATATAATGGATACAGAGTGGATAAAATGGACATAGAGTGGATAAAATGGATATAGAGTGGATAAAATGGATATAGAGTGGATAAAATGGATATAGGGTGGATAAAATGGATATAGAGTGGATAAAATGGATATAGGTTGGATAAAACGGATATAAGGTGGATAAAATGGATATAGGGTGGATAAAATGGATATAGGGTGGATAAAATGGATATAGAGTGGATAAAATGGATATAGGGTGGATAAAATGGATATAAGGTGGATAAAATGGATATAAGGTGGATAAATTGGATATAGAGTGGATAAAATGGATATAGGGTGGATAATATGGATATAGGGTGGATAAAATGGATATAGGGTGGATAAAATGGATATAGGGTGGATAAAATGGATATAAGGTGGATAAATTGGATATAGAGTGGATAAAATGGATATAGAGTGGATAAAATGGATATAGGGTGGATAAAATGGATATAGAGTGGATAAAATGGATATAAGGTGGATAAAATGGATATAGGGTGGATAAAATGGATATAAGGTGGATAAAATGGATATAGGGTGGATAAATTGGATATAGAGTGGATAAAATGGATATAAGGTGGATAAATTGGTTATAAGGTGGATAAATTGGATATAGAGTGGATAAAATGGATATAGGGTGGATAAAATGGATATAGAGTGGATAAAATGGATATAAGGTGGATAAATTGGATATAGGGTGGATAAAATGGATATAAGGTGGATAAATTGGTTATAAGGTGGATAAATTGGATATAGAGTGGATAAAATGGATATAGGGTGGATAAAATGGATATAGAGTGGATAAAATGGATATAAGGTGGATAAAATGGATATAAGGTGGATAAATTGGATATAGGGTGGATAAATTGGTTATAAGGTGGATAAAATGGATATAGGGTGGATAAAATGGATATAAGGTGGATAAATTGGTTATAAGGTGGATAAATTGGACATAGAGTGGATATAATGGATATAGAGTGGATAAAATGGACATAGAGTGGATAAAATGGATATAGAGTGGATAAAATGGATATAGGGTGGATAAAATGGATATAGGGTGGATAAAATGGATATAAGGTGGATAAAATGGATATAGGGTGGATAAATTGGATATAGAGTGGATACAATGGATATAGAGTGGATAAAATGGACATAGAGTGGATAAAATGGATATAGAGTGGATAAAATGGATATAAGGTGGATAAATTGGAAATAGGGTGGATAAATTGGATATAGAGTGGATAAAATGGATATAAAGTGGATAAATGGGTTATAAGGTGGATAAATTGGATATAGAGTGGATAAAATGGATATAAGATGGATAAATTGGTTATAAGGTGGATAAATTGGATATAGAGTGGATAAAATGGATATAGGGTGGATAAAATGGATATAGAGTGGATAAAATGGATATAAGGTGGATAAATTGGATATAGGGTGGATAAAATGGATATAAGGTGGATAAATTGGTTATAAGGTGGATAAATTGGATATAGAGTGGATAAAATGGATATAGGGTGGATAAAATGGATATAGAGTGGATAAAATGGACATAAGGTGGATAAATTGGAAATAGAGTGGATAAAATGGATATAAGGTGGATAAATTGGTTATAAGGTGGATAAAATGGATATAGGGTGGATAAAATGGATATAAGGTGGATAAATTGGTTATAAGGTGGATAAATTGGACATAGAGTGGATATAATGGATACAGAGTGGATAAAATGGACATAGAGTGGATAAAATGGATATAGAGTGGATAAAATGGATATAGAGTGGATAAAATGGATATAGGGTGGATAAAATGGATATAGAGTGGATAAAATGGATATAAGGTGGATAAAATGGATATAAGGTGGATAAAATGGATATAAGGTGGATAAAATGGATATAGGGTGGATAAAATGGATATAAGGTGGATAAAATGGATATAAGGTGGATAAATTGGATATAGAGTGGATAAAATGGATATAAGGTGGATAAAATGGATATAAGGTGGATAAATTGGTTATAAGGTGGATAAATTGGATATAGGTTGGATAAAATGGATATAAGGTGGATAAAATGGATATAAGGTGGATAAATTGGATATAGAGTGGATAAAATGGATATAGGGTGGATAAAATGGATATAGGGTGGATAAAATGGATATAAGGTGGATAAAATGGATATAGGGTGGATAAATTGGATATAGAGTGGATACAATGGATATAGAGTGGATAAAATGGACATAGAGTGGATAAAATGGATATAGAGTGGATAAAATGGATATAAGGTGGATAAATTGGAAATAGGGTGGATAAATTGGATATAGAGTGGATAAAATGGATATAGGGTGGATAAATTGGTTATAAGGTGGATAAATTGGATATAGAGTGGATAAAATGGATATAAGGTGGATAAATTGGTTATAAGGTGGATAAATTGGATATAGAGTGGATAAAATGGATATAGAGTGGATAAAATGGATATAAGGTGGATAAATTGGATATAGGGTGGATAAAATGGATATAAGGTGGATAAATTGGTTATAAGGTGGAGAAATTGGATATAGAGTGGATAAAATGGATATAGGGTGGATAAAATGGATATAGAGTGGATAAAATGGATATAAGGTGGATAAATTGGAAATAGAGTGGATAAAATGGATATAAGGTGGATAAATTGGTTATAAGGTGGATAAATTGGATATAGGTTGGATAAAATGGATATAAGGTGGATAAATTGGATATAGCGTGGATAACATGGATATAGGGTGGATAAAATGGATATAGGGTGGATAAAATGGATATAGGGTGGATAAAATGGATATAGAGTGGATAAAATGGATATAGAGTGGATAAAATGGATATAGAGTGGATAAAATGGATATAAGGTGGATAAAATGGATATAGGGTGGATAAAATGGATATAGGGTGGATAAAATGGATATAGGGTGGATAAAATGGATATAGGGTGGATAAAATGGATATAGGGTGGATAAAATGGATATAGAGTGGATAAAATGGATATAAGGTGGATAAATTGGACATAGAGTGGATATAATGGATATAGAGTGGATAAAATGGATATAGGGTGGATAAAATGGATATAGGTTGGATAAAATGGATATAGGGTGGATAAAATGGATATAAGGTGGATAAAATGGATATAAGGTGGATAAATTGGTTATAGAGTGGATAAAATGGATATAGGGTGGATAAAATGGATATAGGGTGGATAAAATGGATATAAGGTGGATAAAATGGATATAGGGTGGATAAATTGGATATAGGGTGGATAAAATGGATATAAGGTGGATAAATTGGTTATAAGGTGGATAAATTGGATATAAGGTGGATAAAATGGATATAAGGTGGATAAATTGGATATAGCGTGGATAACATGGATATAGGGTGGATAAAATGGATATAGGGTGGATAAAATGGATATAGGGTGGATAAAATGGATATAGAGTGGATAAAATGGATATAGAGTGGATAAAATGGATATAAGGTGGATAAAATGGATATAGGGTGGATAAAATGGATATAGGGTGAATAAAATGGATATAGGGTGGATAAAATGGATATAGGGTGGATAAAATGGATATAGGGTGGATAAAATGGATATAGGGTGGATAAAATGGATATAGAGTGGATAAAATGGATATAAGGTGGATAAATTGGAAATAGAGTGGATAAAATGGATATAAGGTGGATAAATTGGTTATAAGGTGGATAAATTGGATATAGGTTGGATAAAACGGATATAAGGTGGATAAAATGGATATAGGGTGGATAAAATGGATATAGGGTGGATAAAATGGATATAGAGTGGATAAAATGGATATAGGGTGGATAAAATGGATATAAGGTGGATAAAATGGATATAAGGTGGATAAATTGGATATAGAGTGGATAAAATGGATATAGGGTGGATAATATGGATATAGGGTGGATAAAATGGATATAGGGTGGATAAAATGGATATAGGGTGGATAAAATGGATATAAGGTGGATAAATTGGATATAGAGTGGATAAAATGGATATAGAGTGGATAAAATGGATATAGGGTGGATAAAATGGATATAGAGTGGATAAAATGGATATAAGGTGGATAAAATGGATATAGGGTGGATAAAATGGATATAAGGTGGATAAAATGGATATAGGGTGGATAAATTGGATATAGAGTGGATAAAATGGATATAAGGTGGATAAATTGGTTATAAGGTGGATAAATTGGATATAGAGTGGATAAAATGGATATAGGGTGGATAAAATGGATATAGAGTGGATAAAATGGATATAAGGTGGATAAATTGGATATAGGGTGGATAAAATGGATATAAGGTGGATAAATTGGTTATAAGGTGGATAAATTGGATATAGAGTGGATAAAATGGATATAGGGTGGATAAAATGGATATAGAGTGGATAAAATGGATATAAGGTGGATAAAATGGATATAAGGTGGATAAATTGGATATAGGGTGGATAAATTGGTTATAAGGTGGATAAAATGGATATAGGGTGGATAAAATGGATATAAGGTGGATAAATTGGTTATAAGGTGGATAAATTGGACATAGAGTGGATATAATGGATATAGAGTGGATAAAATGGACATAGAGTGGATAAAATGGATATAGAGTGGATAAAATGGATATAGAGTGGATAAAATGGATATAGGGTGGATAAAATGGATATAGAGTGGATAAAATGGATATAAGGTGGATAAAATGGATATAGGGTGGATAAAATGGATATAAGGTGGATAAAATGGATATAGGGTGGATAAATTGGATATAGAGTGGATAAAATGGATATAGGGTGGATAAATTGGTTATAAGGTGGATAAATTGGATATAGAGTGGATAAAATGGATATAGGGTGGATAAAATGGATATAGAGTGGATAAAATGGATATAAGGTGGATAAATTGGAAATAGAGTGGATAAAATGGATATAAGGTGGATAAATTGGTTATAAGGTGGATAAAATGGATATAGGGTGGATAAAATGGATATAAGGTGGATAAATTGGTTATAAGGTGGATAAATTGGACATAGAGTGGATATAATGGATATAGAGTGGATAAAATGGACATAGAGTGGATAAAATGGATATAGAGTGGATAATATGGATATAGAGTGGATAAAATGGATATAGGGTGGATAAAATGGATATAGAGTGGATAAAATGGATATAAGGTGGATAAAATGGATATAAGGTGGATAAAATGGATATAAGGTGGATAAATTGGATATAGGGTGGATAAATTGGTTATAAGGTGGATAAAATGGATATAGGGTGGATAAAATGGATATAAGGTGGATAAATTGGTTATAAGGTGGATAAATTGGACATAGAGTGGATATAATGGATATAGAGTGGATAAAATGGATATAAGGTGGATAAAATGGATATAGGGTGGATAAAATGGATATAGGGTGGATAAAATGGATATAGGGTGGATAAAATGGATATAGGGTGGATAAAATGGATATAGGGTGGATAAAATGGATATAGAGTGGATAAAATGGATATAAGGTGGATAAATTGGACATAGAGTGGATATAATGGATATAGAGTGGATAAAATGGATATAGGGTGGATAAAATGGATATAGGTTGGATAAAATGGATATAGGGTGGATAAAATGGATATAAGGTGGATAAAATGGATATAAGGTGGATAAATTGGTTATAGAGTGGATAAAATGGATATAGGGTGGATAAAATGGATATAGGGTGGATAAATTGGATATAGAGTGGATAAAATGGATATAAGGTGGATAAATTGGTTATAAGGTGGATAAATTGGATATAGAGTGGATAAAATGGATATAGGGTGGATAAATTGGATATAGGGTGGATAAAATGGATATAAGGTGGATAAATTGGTTATAAGGTGGATAAATTGGATATAAGGTGGATAAAATGGATATAAGGTGGATAAATTGGATATAGCGTGGATAACATGGATATAGGGTGGATAAAATGGATATAGGGTGGATAAAATGGATATAGGGTGGATAAAATGGATATAGAGTGGATAAAATGGATATAGAGTGGATAAAATGGATATAAGGTGGATAAAATGGATATAGGGTGGATAAAATGGATATAGGGTGAATAAAATGGATATAGGGTGGATAAAATGGATATAGGGTGGATAAAATGGATATAGGGTGGATAAAATGGATATAGGGTGGATAAAATGGATATAGAGTGGATAAAATGGATATAAGGTGGATAAATTGGAAATAGAGTGGATAAAATGGATATAAGGTGGATAAATTGGTTATAAGGTGGATAAATTGGATATAGGTTGGATAAAACGGATATAAGGTGGATAAAATGGATATAGGGTGGATAAAATGGATATAGGGTGGATAAAATGGATATAGAGTGGATAAAATGGATATAGGGTGGATAAAATGGATATAAGGTGGATAAAATGGATATAAGGTGGATAAATTGGATATAGAGTGGATAAAATGGATATAGGGTGGATAATATGGATATAGGGTGGATAAAATGGATATAGGGTGGATAAAATGGATATAGGGTGGATAAAATGGATATAAGGTGGATAAATTGGTTATAAGGTGGATAAATTGGATATAGAGTGGATAAAATGGATATAGAGTGTATAAAATGGATATAAGGTGGATAAATTGGATATAGCGTGGATAACATGGATATAGGGTGGATAAAATGGATATAGGGTGGATAAAATGGATATAGGGTGGATAAAATGGATATAGAGTGGATAAAATGGATATAGAGTGGATAAAATGGATATAGAGTGGATAAAATGGATATAAGGTGGATAAAATGGATATAGGGTGGATAAAATGGATATAGGGTGGATAAAATGGATATAGGGTGGATAAAATGGATATAAGGTGGATAAAATGGATATAAGGTGGATAAATTGGATATAGAGTGGATAAAATGGATATAAGGTGGATAAAATGGATATAAGGTGGATAAATTGGTTATAAGGTGGATAAATTGGATATAGGTTGGATAAAATGGATATAAGGTGGATAAAATGGATATAAGGTGGATAAATTGGATATAGAGTGGATAAAATGGATATAGGGTGGATAAAATGGATATAGGGTGGATAAAATGGATATAAGGTGGATAAAATGGATATAGGGTGGATAAATTGGATATAGAGTGGATACAATGGATATAGAGTGGATAAAATGGACATAGAGTGGATAAAATGGATATAGAGTGGATAAAATGGATATAGGGTGGATAAATTGGTTATAAGGTGGATAAATTGGATATAGAGTGGATAAAATGGATATAAGGTGGATAAATTGGTTATAAGGTGGATAAATTGGATATAGAGTGGATAAAATGGATATAGGGTGGATAAAATGGATATAGAGTGGATAAAATGGATATAAGGTGGATAAATTGGATATAGGGTGGATAAAATGGATATAAGGTGGATAAATTGGTTATAAGGTGGATAAATTGGATATAGAGTGGATAAAATGGATATAGGGTGGATAAAATGGATATAGAGTGGATAAAATGGACATAAGGTGGATAAATTGGAAATAGAGTGGATAAAATGGATATAAGGTGGATAAATTGGTTATAAGGTGGATAAAATGGATATAGGGTGGATAAAATGGATATAAGGTGGATAAATTGGTTATAAGGTGGATAAATTGGACATAGAGTGGATATAATGGATACAGAGTGGATAAAATGGACATAGAGTGGATAAAATGGATATAGAGTGGATAAAATGGATATAGAGTGGATAAAATGGATATAGGGTGGATAAAATGGATATAGAGTGGATAAAATGGATATAAGGTGGATAAAATGGATATAAGGTGGATAAAATGGATATAAGGTGGATAAAATGGATATAGGGTGGATAAAATGGATATAAGGTGGATAAAATGGATATAAGGTGGATAAATTGGATATAGAGTGGATAAAATGGATATAAGGTGGATAAAATGGATATAAGGTGGATAAATTGGTTATAAGGTGGATAAATTGGATATAGGTTGGATAAAATGGATATAAGGTGGATAAAATGGATATAAGGTGGATAAATTGGATATAGAGTGGATAAAATGGATATAGGGTGGATAAAATGGATATAGGGTGGATAAAATGGATATAAGGTGGATAAAATG
Source organism: Pemphredon lugubris (assembly GCA_933228935.1). Lineage (NCBI taxonomy): Eukaryota > Metazoa > Arthropoda > Insecta > Hymenoptera > Crabronidae > Pemphredon > Pemphredon lugubris. The sequence goes on from CAKOGF010000004.1 coordinate 11,685, forward strand.
GATATAGGGTGGATAAATTGGATATAGAGTGGATACAATGGATATAGAGTGGATAAAATGGACATAGAGTGGATAAAATGGATATAGAGTGGATAAAATGGATATAAGGTGGATAAATTGGAAATAGGGTGGATAAATTGGATATAAAGTGGATAAAATGGATATAGGGTGGATAAATTGGTTATAAGGTGGATAAATTGGATATAGAGTGGATAAAATGGATATAAGGTGGATAAATTGGTTATAAGGTGGATAAATTGGATATAGAGTGGATAAAATGGATATAGGGTGGGTAAAATGGATATAGAGTGGATAAAATGGATATAAGGTGGATAAATTGGATATAGGGTGGATAAAATGGATATAAGGTGGATAAATTGGTTATAAGGTGGAGAAATTGGATATAGAGTGGATAAAATGGATATAGGGTGGATAAAATGGATATAGAGTGGATAAAATGGATATAAGGTGGATAAATTGGAAATAGAGTGGATAAAATGGATATAAGGTGGATAAATTGGTTATAAGGTGGATAAATTGGATATAGGTTGGATAAAATGGATATAAGGTGGATAAAATGGATATAAGGTGGATAAATTGGATATAGCGTGGATAACATGGATATAGGGTGGATAAAATGGATATAGGGTGGATAAAATGGATATAGGGTGGATAAAATGGATATAGAGTGGATAAAATGGATATAGAGTGGATAAAATGGATATAGAGTGGATAAAATGGATATAAGGTGGATAAAATGGATATAGGGTGGATAAAATGGATATAGGGTGGATAAAATGGATATAGGGTGGATAAAATGGATATAGGGTGGATAAAATGGATATAGGGTGGATAAAATGGATATAGAGTGGATAAAATGGATATAAGGTGGATAAATTGGACATAGAGTGGATATAATGGATATAGAGTGGATAAAATGGATATAGGGTGGATAAAATGGATATAGGTTGGATAAAATGGATATAGGGTGGATAAAATGGATATAAGGTGGATAAAATGGATATAAGGTGGATAAATTGGTTATAGAGTGGATAAAATGGATATAGGGTGGATAAAATGGATATAGGGTGGATAAAATGGATATAAGGTGGATAAAATGGATATAGGGTGGATAAATTGGATATAGGGTGGATAAAATGGATATAAGGTGGATAAATTGGTTATAAGGTGGATAAATTGGATATAAGGTGGATAAAATGGATATAAGGTGGATAAATTGGATATAGCGTGGATAACATGGATATAGGGTGGATAACATGGATATAGGGTGGATAAAATGGATATAGGGTGGATAAAATGGATATAGAGTGGATAAAATGGATATAGAGTGGATAAAATGGATATAAGGTGGATAAAATGGATATAGGGTGGATAAAATGGAAATAGAGTGGATAAAATGGATATAAGGTGGATAAATTGGTTATAAGGTGGATAAATTGGATATAGGTTGGATAAAACGGATATAAGGTGGATAAAATGGATATAGGGTGGATAAAATGGATATAGGGTGGATAAAATGGATATAGAGTGGATAAAATGGATATAGGGTGGGTAAAATGGATATAAGGTGGATAAAATGGATATAAGGTGGATAAATTGGATATAGAGTGGATAAAATGGATATAGGGTGGATAATATGGATATAGGGTGGATAAAATGGATATAGGGTGGATAAAATGGATATAGGGTGGATAAAATGGATATAAGGTGGATAAATTGGTTATAAGGTGGATAAATTGGATATAGAGTGGATAAAATGGATATAGAGTGTATAAAATGGATATAAGGTGGATAAATTGGATATAGCGTGGATAACATGGATATAGGGTGGATAAAATGGATATAGGGTGGATAAAATGGATATAGGGTGGATAAAATGGATATAGAGTGGATAAAATGGATATAGAGTGGATAAAATGGATATAGAGTGGATAAAATGGATATAAGGTGGATAAAATGGATATAGGGTGGATAAAATGGATATAGGGTGGATAAAATGGATATAGGGTGGATAAAATGGATATAAGGTGGATAAAATGGATATAAGGTGGATAAATTGGATATAGAGTGGATAAAATGGATATAAGGTGGATAAAATGGATATAAGGTGGATAAATTGGTTATAAGGTGGATAAATTGGATATAGGTTGGATAAAATGGATATAAGGTGGATAAAATGGATATAAGGTGGATAAATTGGATATAGAGTGGATAAAATGGATATAGGGTGGATAAAATGGATATAGGGTGGATAAAATGGATATAAGGTGGATAAAATGGATATAGGGTGGATAAATTGGATATAGAGTGGATACAATAGATATAGAGTGGATAAAATGGACATAGAGTGGATAAAATGGATATAGAGTGGATAAAATGGATATAAGGTGGATAAATTGGAAATAGGGTGGATAAATTGGATATAGAGTGGATAAAATGGATATAGGGTGGATAAATTGGTTATAAGGTGGATAAATTGGATATAGAGTGGATAAAATGGATATAAGGTGGATAAATTGGTTATAAGGTGGATAAATTGGATATAGAGTGGATAAAATGGATATAGGGTGGATAAAATGGATATAGAGTGGATAAAATGGATATAAGGTGGATAAATTGGATATAGGGTGGATAAAATGGATATAAGGTGGATAAATTGGTTATAAGGTGGATAAATTGGATATAGAGTGGATAAAATGGATATAGGGTGGATAAAATGGATATAGAGTGGATAAAATGGACATAAGGTGGATAAATTGGAAATAGAGTGGATAAAATGGATATAAGGTGGATAAATTGGTTATAAGGTGGATAAAATGGATATAGGGTGGATAAAATGGATATAAGGTGGATAAATTGGTTATAAGGTGGATAAATTGGACATAGAGTGGATATAATGGATATAGAGTGGATAAAATGGACATAGAGTGGATAAAATGGATATAGAGTGGATAAAAATGGATATAGAGTGGATAAAATGGATATAGGGTGGATAAAATGGATATAGAGTGGATAAAATGGATATAAGGTGGATAAAATGGATATAGGGTGGATAAAAATGGATATAAGGTGGATAAAATGGATATAGGGTGGATAAATTGGATATAGAGTGGATAAAATGGATATAAGGTGGATAAATTGGTTATAAGGTGGATAAATTGGATATAGAGTGGATAAAATGGATATAGGGTGGATAAAATGGATATAGAGTGGATAAAATGGATATAAGGTGGATAAATTGGATATAGGGTGGATAAAATGGATATAAGGTGGATAAATTGGTTATAAGGTGGATAAAATTGGATATAGAGTGGATAAAATGGATATAGGGTGGATAAAATGGATATAGAGTGGATAAAATGGATATAAGGTGGATAAATTGGAAATAGAGTGGATAAAAATGGATATAAGGTGGATAAATTGGTTATAAGGTGGATAAAAATGGATATAGGGTGGATAAAAATGGATATAAGGTGGATAAATTGGTTATAAGGTGGATAAATTGGACATAGAGTGGATATAATGGATATAGAGTGGATAAATTGGATATAGAGTGGATAAAATGGATATAAGGTGGATAAATTGGTTATAAGGTGGAGAAATTGGATATAGAGTGGATAAAATGGATATAGGGTGGATAAAATGGATATAGAGTGGATAAAATGGATATAAGGTGGATAAATTGGAAATAGAGTGGATAAAATGGATATAAGGTGGATAAATTGGTTATAAGGTGGATAAATTGGATATAGGTTGGATAAAATGGATATAAGGTGGATAAAATGGATATAAGGTGGATAAATTGGATATAGCGTGGATAACATGGATATAGGGTGGATAAAATGGATATAGGGTGGATAAAATGGATATAGGGTGGATAAAATGGATATAGAGTGGATAAAATGGATATAGAGTGGATAAAATGGATATAGAGTGGATAAAATGGATATAAGGTGGATAAAATGGATATAGGGTGGATAAAATGGATATAGGGTGGATAAAATGGATATAGGGTGGATAAAATGGATATAGGGTGGATAAAATGGATATAGGGTGGATAAAATGGATATAGAGTGGATAAAATGGATATAAGGTGGATAAATTGGACATAGAGTGGATATAATGGATATAGAGTGGATAAAATGGATATAGGGTGGATAAAATGGATATAGGTTGGATAAAATGGATATAGGGTGGATAAAATGGATATAAGGTGGATAAATTGGTTATAAGGTGGATAAATTGGACATAGAGTGGATATAATGGATATAGAGTGGATAAAATGGACATAGAGTGGATAAAATGGATATAGAGTGGATAAAATGGATATAAGGTGGATAAATTGGTTATAAGGTGGAGAAATTGGATATAGAGTGGATAAAATGGATATAGGGTGGATAAAATGGATATAGAGTGGATAAAATGGATATAAGGTGGATAAATTGGAAATAGAGTGGATAAAATGGATATAAGGTGGATAAATTGGTTATAAGGTGGATAAATTGGATATAGGTTGGATAAAATGGATATAAGGTGGATAAAATGGATATAAGGTGGATAAATTGGATATAGCGTGGATAACATGGATATAGGGTGGATAAAATGGATATAGGGTGGATAAAATGGATATAGGGTGGATAAAATGGATATAGAGTGGATAAAATGGATATAGAGTGGATAAAATGGATATAGAGTGGATAAAATGGATATAAGGTGGATAAAATGGATATAGGGTGGATAAAATGGATATAGGGTGGATAAAATGGATATAGGGTGGATAAAATGGATATAGGGTGGATAAAATGGATATAGGGTGGATAAAATGGATATAGAGTGGATAAAATGGATATAAGGTGGATAAATTGGACATAGAGTGGATATAATGGATATAGAGTGGATAAAATGGATATAGGGTGGATAAAATGGATATAGGTTGGATAAAATGGATATAGGGTGGATAAAATGGATATAAGGTGGATAAAATGGATATAAGGTGGATAAATTGGTTATAGAGTGGATAAAATGGATATAGGGTGGATAAAATGGATATAGGGTGGATAAAATGGATATAAGGTGGATAAAATGGATATAGGGTGGATAAATTGGATATAGGGTGGATAAAATGGATATAAGGTGGATAAATTGGTTATAAGGTGGATAAATTGGATATAAGGTGGATAAAATGGATATAAGGTGGATAAATTGGATATAGCGTGGATAACATGGATATAGGGTGGATAACATGGATATAGGGTGGATAAAATGGATATAGGGTGGATAAAATGGATATAGAGTGGATAAAATGGATATAGAGTGGATAAAATGGATATAAGGTGGATAAAATGGATATAGGGTGGATAAAATGGAAATAGAGTGGATAAAATGGATATAAGGTGGATAAATTGGTTATAAGGTGGATAAATTGGATATAGGTTGGATAAAACGGATATAAGGTGGATAAAATGGATATAGGGTGGATAAAATGGATATAGGGTGGATAAAATGGATATAGAGTGGATAAAATGGATATAGGGTGGGTAAAATGGATATAAGGTGGATAAAATGGATATAAGGTGGATAAATTGGATATAGAGTGGATAAAATGGATATAGGGTGGATAATATGGATATAGGGTGGATAAAATGGATATAGGGTGGATAAAATGGATATAGGGTGGATAAAATGGATATAAGGTGGATAAATTGGTTATAAGGTGGATAAATTGGATATAGAGTGGATAAAATGGATATAGAGTGTATAAAATGGATATAAGGTGGATAAATTGGATATAGCGTGGATAACATGGATATAGGGTGGATAAAATGGATATAGGGTGGATAAAATGGATATAGGGTGGATAAAATGGATATAGAGTGGATAAAATGGATATAGAGTGGATAAAATGGATATAGAGTGGATAAAATGGATATAAGGTGGATAAAATGGATATAGGGTGGATAAAATGGATATAGGGTGGATAAAATGGATATAGGGTGGATAAAATGGATATAAGGTGGATAAAATGGATATAAGGTGGATAAATTGGATATAGAGTGGATAAAATGGATATAAGGTGGATAAAATGGATATAAGGTGGATAAATTGGTTATAAGGTGGATAAATTGGATATAGGTTGGATAAAATGGATATAAGGTGGATAAAATGGATATAAGGTGGATAAATTGGATATAGAGTGGATAAAATGGATATAGGGTGGATAAAATGGATATAGGGTGGATAAAATGGATATAAGGTGGATAAAATGGATATAGGGTGGATAAATTGGATATAGAGTGGATACAATGGATATAGAGTGGATAAAATGGACATAGAGTGGATAAAATGGATATAGAGTGGATAAAATGGATATAAGGTGGATAAATTGGAAATAGGGTGGATAAATTGGATATAGAGTGGATAAAATGGATATAGGGTGGATAAATTGGTTATAAGGTGGATAAATTGGATATAGAGTGGATAAAATGGATATAAGGTGGATAAATTGGTTATAAGGTGGATAAATTGGATATAGAGTGGATAAAATGGATATAGGGTGGATAAAATGGATATAGAGTGGATAAAATGGATATAAGGTGGATAAATTGGATATAGGGTGGATAAAATGGATATAAGGTGGATAAATTGGTTATAAGGTGGATAAATTGGATATAGAGTGGATAAAATGGATATAGGGTGGATAAAATGGATATAGAGTGGATAAAATGGACATAAGGTGGATAAATTGGAAATAGAGTGGATAAAATGGATATAAGGTGGATAAATTGGTTATAAGGTGGATAAATTGGATATAGGTTGGATAAAATGGATATAAGGTGGATAAAATGGATATAAGGTGGATAAATTGGATATAGCGTGGATAACATGGATATAGGGTGGATAAAATGGATATAGGGTGGATAAAATGGATATAGGGTGGATAAAATGGATATAGAGTGGATAAAATGGATATAGAGTGGATAAAATGGATATAGAGTGGATAAAATGGATATAAGGTGGATAAAATGGATATAGGGTGGATAAAATGGATATAGGGTGGATAAAATGGATATAGGGTGGATAAAATGGATATAGGGTGGATAAAATGGATATAGGGTGGATAAAATGGATATAGAGTGGATAAAATGGATATAAGGTGGATAAATTGGACATAGAGTGGATATAATGGATATAGAGTGGATAAAATGGATATAGGGTGGATAAAATGGATATAGGTTGGATAAAATGGATATAGGGTGGATAAAATGGATATAAGGTGGATAAAATGGATATAAGGTGGATAAATTGGTTATAGAGTGGATAAAATGGATATAGGGTGGATAAAATGGATATAGGGTGGATAAAATGGATATAAGGTGGATAAAATGGATATAGGGTGGATAAATTGGATATAGGGTGGATAAAATGGATATAAGGTGGATAAATTGGTTATAAGGTGGATAAATTGGATATAAGGTGGATAAAATGGATATAAGGTGGATAAATTGGATATAGCGTGGATAACATGGATATAGGGTGGATAAAATGGATATAGGGTGGATAAAATGGATATAGAGTGGATAAAATGGATATAGAGTGGATAAAATGGATATAAGGTGGATAAAATGGATATAGGGTGGATAAAATGGATATAGGGTGAATAAAATGGATATAGGGTGGATAAAATGGATATAGGGTGGATAAAATGGATATAGGGTGGATAAAATGGATATAGGGTGGATAAAATGGATATAGAGTGGATAAAATGGATATAAGGTGGATAAATTGGAAATAGAGTGGATAAAATGGATATAAGGTGGATAAATTGGTTATAAGGTGGATAAATTGGATATAGGTTGGATAAAACGGATATAAGGTGGATAAAATGGATATAGGGTGGATAAAATGGATATAGGGTGGATAAAATGGATATAGAGTGGATAAAATGGATATAGGGTGGATAAAATGGATATAAGGTGGATAAAATGGATATAAGGTGGATAAATTGGATATAGAGTGGATAAAATGGATATAGGGTGGATAAAATGGATATAGGGTGGATAAAATGGATATAGGGTGGATAAATTGGATATAGAGTGGATAAAATGGATATAAGGTGGATAAATTGGTTATAAGGTGGATAAAATGGATATAGGGTGGATAAAATGGATATAAGGTGGATAAATTGGTTATAAGGTGGATAAATTGGACATAGAGTGGATATAATGGATATAGAGTGGATAAAATGGACATAGAGTGGATAAAATGGATATAGAGTGGATAAAATGGATATAGAGTGGATAAAATGGATATAGGGTGGATAAAATGGATATAGAGTGGATAAAATGGATATAAGGTGGATAAAATGGATATAAGGTGGATAAAATGGATATAAGGTGGATAAATTGGATATAGGGTGGATAAATTGGTTATAAGGTGGATAAAATGGATGTAGGGTGGATAAAATGGATATAAGGTGGATAAATTGGTTATAAGGTGGATAAATTGGACATAGAGTGGATATAATGGATATAGAGTGGATAAAATGGACATAGAGTGGATAAAATGGATATAGAGTGGATAAAATGGATATAGGGTGGATAAAATGGATATAGAGTGGATAAAATGGATATAAGGTGGATAAAATGGATATAAGGTGGATTAATTGGTTATAAGGGGGATAAATTGGATATAGGTTGGATAAAATGGATATAAGGTGGATAAAATGGATATAAGGTATATAAATTGGATATAGCGTGGATAAAATGGATATAGGGTGGATAAAATGGATATAGGGTGGATAAAATGGATATAGGGTGGATAAAATGGATATAGAGTGGATAAAATGGACATAGAGTGGATAAAATGGATATAGAGTGGATAAAATGGATATAAGGTGGATAAAATGGATATAGGGTGGATAAAATGGATATAGGGTGGATAAAATGGATATAGGGTGGATAAAATGGATATAGGGTGGATAAAATGGATATAGGGTGGATAAAATGGATATAGAGTGGATAAAATGGATATAAGGTGGATAAATTGGACATAGAGTGGATATAATGGATATAGAGTGGATAAAATGGATATAGGGTGGATAAAATGGATATAGGTTGGATAAAATGGATATAGGGTGGATAAAATGGATATAAGGTGGATAAAATGGATATAAGGTGGATAAATTGGTTATAGAGTGGATAAAATGGATATAGGGTGGATAAAATGGATATAGGGTGGATAAAATGGATATAAGGTGGATAAAATGGATATAGGGTGGATAAATTGGATATAGGGTGGATAAAATGGATATAAGGTGGATAAATTGGTTATAAGGTGGATAAATTGGATATAAGGTGGATAAAATGGATATAAGGTGGATAAATTGGATATAGCGTGGATAACATGGATATAGGGTGGATAAAATGGATATAGGGTGGATAAAATGGATATAGGGTGGATAAAATGGATATAGAGTGGATAAAATGGATATAGAGTGGATAAAATGGATATAAGGTGGATAAAATGGATATAGGGTGGATAAAATGGATATAGGGTGAATAAAATGGATATAGGGTGGATAAAATGGATATAGGGTGGATAAAATGGATATAGGGTGGATAAAATGGATATAGGGTGGATAAAATGGATATAGAGTGGATAAAATGGATATAAGGTGGATAAATTGGAAATAGAGTGGATAAAATGGATATAAGGTGGATAAATTGGTTATAAGGTGGATAAATTGGATATAGGTTGGATAAAACGGATATAAGGTGGATAAAATGGATATAGGGTGGATAAAATGGATATAGGGTGGATAAAATGGATATAGAGTGGATAAAATGGATATAGGGTGGATAAAATGGATATAAGGTGGATAAAATGGATATAAGGTGGATAAATTGGATATAGAGTGGATAAAATGGATATAGGGTGGATAATATGGATATAGGGTGGATAAAATGGATATAGGGTGGATAAAATGGATATAGGGTGGATAAAATGGATATAGAGTGGATAAAATGGATATAAGGTGGATAAAATGGATATAGGGTGGATAAAATGGATATAAGGTGGATAAAATGGATATAGGGTGGATAAATTGGATATAGAGTGGATAAAATGGATATAAGGTGGATAAATTGGTTATAAGGTGGATAAATTGGATATAGAGTGGATAAAATGGATATAGGGTGGATAAAATGGATATAGAGTGGATAAAATGGATATAAGGTGGATAAATTGGATATAGGGTGGATAAAATGGATATAAGGTGGATAAATTGGTTATAAGGTGGATAAATTGGATATAGAGTGGATAAAATGGATATAGGGTGGATAAAATGGATATAGAGTGGATAAAATGGATATAAGGTGGATAAATTGGAAATAGAGTGGATAAAATGGATATAAGGTGGATAAATTGGTTATAAGGTGGATAAAATGGATATAGGGTGGATAAAATGGATATAAGGTGGATAAATTGGTTATAAGGTGGATAAATTGGACATAGAGTGGATATAATGGATATAGAGTGGATAAAATGGACATAGAGTGGATAAAATGGATATAGAGTGGATAAAATGGATATAGAGTGGATAAAATGGATATAGGGTGGATAAAATGGATATAGAGTGGATAAAATGGATATAAGGTGGATAAAATGGATATAAGGTGGATAAAATGGATATAAGGTGGATAAATTGGATATAGGGTGGATAAATTGGTTATAAGGTGGATAAAATGGATATAGGGTGGATAAAATGGATATAAGGTGGATAAATTGGTTATAAGGTGGATAAATTGGACATAGAGTGGATATAATGGATATAGAGTGGATAAAATGGACATAGAGTGGATAAAATGGATATAGAGTGGATAAAATGGATATAGAGTGGATAAAATGGATATAGGGTGGATAAAATGGATATAGAGTGGATAAAATGGATATAAGGTGGATAAAATGGATATAGGGTGGATAAAATGGATATAAGGTGGATAAAATGGATATAGGGTGGATAAATTGGATATAGAGTGGATAAAATGGATATAGGGTGGATAAATTGGTTATAAGGTGGATAAATTGGATATAGAGTGGATAAAATGGATATAAGGTGGATAAATTGGTTATAAGGTGGATAAATTGGATATAGAGTGGATAAAATGGATATAGGGTGGATAAAATGGATATAGAGTGGATAAAATGGATATAAGGTGGATAAATTGGATATAGGGTGGATAAAATGGATATAAGGTGGATAAATTGGTTATAAGGTGGATAAATTGGATATAGAGTGGATAAAATGGATATAGGGTGGATAAAATGGATATAGAGTGGATAAAATGGATATAAGGTGGATAAATTGGAAATAGAGTGGATAAAATGGATATAAGGTGGATAAATTGGTTATAAGGTGGATAAATTGGATATAGGTTGGATAAAATGGATATAAGGTGGATAAAATGGATATAAGGTGGATAAATTGGATATAGCGTGGATAACATGGATATAGGGTGGATAAAATGGATATAGGGTGGATAAAATGGATATAGGGTGGATAAAATGGATATAGAGTGGATAAAATGGATATAGAGTGGATAAAATGGATATAGAGTGGATAAAATGGATATAAGGTGGATAAAATGGATATAGGGTGGATAAAATGGATATAGGGTGGATAAAATGGATATAGGGTGGATAAAATGGATATAGGGTGGATAAAATGGATATAGGGTGGATAAAATGGATATAGAGTGGATAAAATGGATATAAGGTGGATAAATTGGACATAGAGTGGATATAATGGATATAGAGTGGATAAAATGGATATAGGGTGGATAAAATGGATATAGGTTGGATAAAATGGATATAGGGTGGATAAAATGGATATAAGGTGGATAAAATGGATATAAGGTGGATAAATTGGTTATAGAGTGGATAAAATGGATATAGGGTGGATAAAATGGATATAGGGTGGATAAAATGGATATAAGGTGGATAAAATGGATATAGGGTGGATAAATTGGATATAGGGTGGATAAAATGGATATAAGGTGGATAAATTGGTTATAAGGTGGATAAATTGGATATAAGGTGGATAAAATGGATATAAGGTGGATAAATTGGATATAGCGTGGATAACATGGATATAGGGTGGATAAAATGGATATAGGGTGGATAAAATGGATATAGAGTGGATAAAATGGATATAGAGTGGATAAAATGGATATAAGGTGGATAAAATGGATATAGGGTGGATAAAATGGATATAGGGTGAATAAAATGGATATAGGGTGGATAAAATGGATATAGGGTGGATAAAATGGATATAGGGTGGATAAAATGGATATAGGGTGGATAAAATGGATATAGAGTGGATAAAATGGATATAAGGTGGATAAATTGGAAATAGAGTGGATAAAATGGATATAAGGTGGATAAATTGGTTATAAGGTGGATAAATTGGATATAGGTTGGATAAAACGGATATAAGGTGGATAAAATGGATATAGGGTGGATAAAATGGATATAGGGTGGATAAAATGGATATAGAGTGGATAAAATGGATATAGGGTGGATAAAATGGATATAAGGTGGATAAAATGGATATAAGGTGGATAAATTGGATATAGAGTGGATAAAATGGATATAGGGTGGATAAAATGGATATAGGGTGGATAAAATGGATATAGGGTGGATAAATTGGAAATAGAGTGGATAAAATGGATATAAGGTGGATAAATTGGTTATAAGGTGGATAAAATGGATATAGGGTGGATAAAATGGATATAAGGTGGATAAATTGGTTATAAGGTGGATAAATTGGACATAGAGTGGATATAATGGATATAGAGTGGATAAAATGGACATAGAGTGGATAAAATGGATATAGAGTGGATAAAATGGATATAGAGTGGATAAAATGGATATAGGGTGGATAAAATGGATATAGAGTGGATAAAATGGATATAAGGTGGATAAAATGGATATAAGGTGGATAAAATGGATATAAGGTGGATAAATTGGATATAGGGTGGATAAATTGGTTATAAGGTGGATAAAATGGATATAGGGTGGATAAAATGGATATAAGGTGGATAAATTGGTTATAAGGTGGATAAATTGGACATAGAGTGGATATAATGGATATAGAGTGGATAAAATGGACATAGAGTGGATAAAATGGATATAGAGTGGATAAAATGGATATAGGGTGGATAAAATGGATATAGAGTGGATAAAATGGATATAAGGTGGATAAAATGGATATAAGGTGGATTAATTGGTTATAAGGGGGATAAATTGGATATAGGTTGGATAAAATGGATATAAGGTGGATAAAATGGATATAAGGTATATAAATTGGATATAGCGTGGATAAAATGGATATAGGGTGGATAAAATGGATATAGGGTGGATAAAATGGATATAGGGTGGATAAAATGGATATAGAGTGGATAAAATGGACATAGAGTGGATAAAATGGATATAGAGTGGATAAAATGGATATAAGGTGGATAAAATGGATATAGGGTGGATAAAATGGATATAGGGTGGATAAAATGGATATAGGGTGGATAAAATGGATATAGGGTGGATAAAATGGATATAGGGTGGATAAAATGGATATAGAGTGGATAAAATGGATATAAGGTGGATAAATTGGACATAGAGTGGATATAATGGATATAGAGTGGATAAAATGGATATAGGGTGGATAAAATGGATATAGGTTGGATAAAATGGATATAGGGTGGATAAAATGGATATAAGGTGGATAAAATGGATATAAGGTGGATAAATTGGTTATAGAGTGGATAAAATGGATATAGGGTGGATAAAATGGATATAGGGTGGATAAAATGGATATAAGGTGGATAAAATGGATATAGGGTGGATAAATTGGATATAGGGTGGATAAAATGGATATAAGGTGGATAAATTGGTTATAAGGTGGATAAATTGGATATAAGGTGGATAAAATGGATATAAGGTGGATAAATTGGATATAGCGTGGATAACATGGATATAGGGTGGATAAAATGGATATAGGGTGGATAAAATGGATATAGGGTGGATAAAATGGATATAGAGTGGATAAAATGGATATAGAGTGGATAAAATGGATATAAGGTGGATAAAATGGATATAGGGTGGATAAAATGGATATAGGGTGAATAAAATGGATATAGGGTGGATAAAATGGATATAGGGTGGATAAAATGGATATAGGGTGGATAAAATGGATATAGGGTGGATAAAATGGATATAGAGTGGATAAAATGGATATAAGGTGGATAAATTGGAAATAGAGTGGATAAAATGGATATAAGGTGGATAAATTGGTTATAAGGTGGATAAATTGGATATAGGTTGGATAAAACGGATATAAGGTGGATAAAATGGATATAGGGTGGATAAAATGGATATAGGGTGGATAAAATGGATATAGAGTGGATAAAATGGATATAGGGTGGATAAAATGGATATAAGGTGGATAAAATGGATATAAGGTGGATAAATTGGATATAGAGTGGATAAAATGGATATAGGGTGGATAAAATGGATATAGGGTGGATAAAATGGATATAGGGTGGATAAAATGGATATAGGGTGGATAAAATGGATATAAGGTGGATAAATTGGTTATAAGGTGGATAAATTGGATATAGGTTGGATAAAACGGATATAAGGTGGATAAAATGGATATAGGGTGGATAAAATGGATATAGGGTGGATAAAATGGATATAGAGTGGATAAAATGGATATAGGGTGGATAAAATGGATATAAGGTGGATAAAATGGATATAAGGTGGATAAATTGGATATAGAGTGGATAAAATGGATATAGGGTGGATAATATGGATATAGGGTGGATAAAATGGATATAGGGTGGATAAATTGGAAATAGAGTGGATAAAATGAATATAAGGTGGATAAATTGGTTATAAGGTGGATAAAATGGATATAGGGTGGATAAAATGGATATAAGGTGGATAAATTGGTTATAAGGTGGATAAATTGGACATAGAGTGGATATAATGGATATAGAGTGGATAAAATGGACATAGAGTGGATAAAATGGATATAGAGTGGATAAAATGGATATAGAGTGGATAAAATGGATATAGGGTGGATAAAATGGATATAGAGTGGATAAAATGGATATAAGGTGGATAAAATGGATATAAGGTGGATAAAATGGATATAAGGTGGATAAATTGGATATAGGGTGGATAAATTGGTTATAAGGTGGATAAAATGGATATAGGGTGGATAAAATGGATATAAGGTGGATAAATTGGTTATAAGGTGGATAAATTGGACATAGAGTGGATATAATGGATATAGAGTGGATAAAATGGACATAGAGTGGATAAAATGGATATAGAGTGGATAAAATGGATATAGGGTGGATAAAATGGATATAGAGTGGATAAAATGGATATAAGGTGGATAAAATGGATATAAGGTGGATTAATTGGTTATAAGGGGGATAAATTGGATATAGGTTGGAAAAAATGGATATAAGGTGGATAAAATGGATATAAGGTATATAAATTGGATATAGCGTGGATAACATGGATATAGGGTGGATAAAATGGATATAGGGTGGATAAAATGGATATAGGGTGGATAAAATGGATATAGAGTGGATAAAATGGACATAGAGTGGATAAAATGGATATAGAGTGGATAAAATGGATATAAGGTGGATAAAATGGATATAGGGTGGATAAAATGGATATAGAGTGGATAAAATGGATATAAGGTGGATAAATTGGACATAGAGTGGATATAATGGATATAGAGTGGATAAAATGGATATAGGGTGGATAAAATGGATATAGGTTGGATAAAATGGATATAGGGTGGATAAAATGGATATAAGGTGGATAAAATGGATATAAGGTGGATAAATTGGTTATAGAGTGGATAAAATGGATATAGGGTGGATAAAATGGATATAGGGTGGATAAAATGGATATAAGGTGGATAAAATGGATATAGGGTGGATAAATTGGATATAGGGTGGATAAAATGGATATAAGGTGGATAAAATGGATATAGGGTGGATAAAATGGATATAGGGTGGATAAAATGGATATAGGGTGGATAAAATGGATATAGGGTGGATAAAATGGATATAGGGTGGATAAAATGGATATAGAGTGGATAAAATGGATATAAGGTGGATAAATTGGACATAGAGTGGATATAATGGATATAGAGTGGATAAAATGGATATAGGGTGGATAAAATGGATATAGGTTGGATAAAATGGATATAGGGTGGATAAAATGGATATAGGGTGGATAAAATGGATATAGGGTGGATAAAATGGATATAGGGTGGATAAAATGGATATAAGGTGGATAAAATGGATATAAGGTGGATAAATTGGTTATAGAGTGGATAAAATGGATATAGGGTGGATAAAATGGATATAGGGTGGATAAAATGGATATAAGGTGGATAAAATGGATATAGGGTGGATAAATTGGATATAGGGTGGATAAAATGGATATAAGGTGGATAAATTGGTTATAAGGTGGATAAATTGGATATAAGGTGGATAAAATGGATATAAGGTGGATAAATTGGATATAGCGTGGATAACATGGATATAGGGTGGATAACATGGATATAGGGTGGATAAAATGGATATAGGGTGGATAAAATGGATATAGAGTGGATAAAATGGATATAGAGTGGATAAAATGGATATAAGGTGGATAAAATGGATATAGGGTGGATAAAATGGAAATAGAGTGGATAAAATGGATATAAGGTGGATAAATTGGTTATAAGGTGGATAAATTGGATATAGGTTGGATAAAACGGATATAAGGTGGATAAAATGGATATAGGGTGGATAAAATGGATATAGGGTGGATAAAATGGATATAGAGTGGATAAAATGGATATAGGGTGGATAAAATGGATATAAGGTGGATAAAATGGATATAAGGTGGATAAATTGGATATAGAGTGGATAAAATGGATATAGGGTGGATAATATGGATATAGGGTGGATAAAATGGATATAGGGTGGATAAAATGGATATAGGGTGGATAAAATGGATATAAGGTGGATAAATTGGTTATAAGGTGGATAAATTGGATATAGAGTGGATAAAATGGATATAGAGTGTATAAAATGGATATAAGGTGGATAAATTGGATATAGCGTGGATAACATGGATATAGGGTGGATAAAATGGATATAGGGTGGATAAAATGGATATAGGGTGGATAAAATGGATATAGAGTGGATAAAATGGATATAGAGTGGATAAAATGGATATAGAGTGGATAAAATGGATATAAGGTGGATAAAATGGATATAGGGTGGATAAAATGGATATAGGGTGGATAAAATGGATATAGGGTGGATAAAATGGATATAAGGTGGATAAAATGGATATAAGGTGGATAAATTGGATATAGAGTGGATAAAATGGATATAAGGTGGATAAAATGGATATAAGGTGGATAAATTGGTTATAAGGTGGATAAATTGGATATAGGTTGGATAAAATGGATATAAGGTGGATAAAATGGATATAAGGTGGATAAATTGGATATAGAGTGGATAAAATGGATATAGGGTGGATAAAATGGATATAGGGTGGATAAAATGGATATAAGGTGGATAAAATGGATATAGGGTGGATAAATTGGATATAGAGTGGATACAATGGATATAGAGTGGATAAAATGGACATAGAGTGGATAAAATGGATATAGAGTGGATAAAATGGATATAAGGTGGATAAATTGGAAATAGGGTGGATAAATTGGATATAGAGTGGATAAAATGGATATAGGGTGGATAAATTGGTTATAAGGTGGATAAATTGGATATAGAGTGGATAAAATGGATATAAGGTGGATAAATTGGTTATAAGGTGGATAAATTGGATATAGAGTGGATAAAATGGATATAGGGTGGATAAAATGGATATAGAGTGGATAAAATGGATATAAGGTGGATAAATTGGATATAGGGTGGATAAAATGGATATAAGGTGGATAAATTGGTTATAAGGTGGATAAATTGGATATAGAGTGGATAAAATGGATATAGGGTGGATAAAATGGATATAGAGTGGATAAAATGGACATAAGGTGGATAAATTGGAAATAGAGTGGATAAAATGGATATAAGGTGGATAAATTGGTTATAAGGTGGATAAAATGGATATAGGGTGGATAAAATGGATATAAGGTGGATAAATTGGTTATAAGGTGGATAAATTGGACATAGAGTGGATATAATGGATATAGAGTGGATAAAATGGACATAGAGTGGATAAAATGGATATAGAGTGGATAAAATGGATATAGAGTGGATAAAATGGATATAGGGTGGATAAAATGGATATAGAGTGGATAAAATGGATATAAGGTGGATAAAATGGATATAGGGTGGATAAAATGGATATAAGGTGGATAAAATGGATATAGGGTGGATAAATTGGATATAGAGTGGATAAAATGGATATAAGGTGGATAAATTGGTTATAAGGTGGATAAATTGGATATAGAGTGGATAAAATGGATATAGGGTGGATAAAATGGATATAGAGTGGATAAAATGGATATAAGGTGGATAAATTGGATATAGGGTGGATAAAATGGATATAAGGTGGATAAATTGGTTATAAGGTGGATAAATTGGATATAGAGTGGATAAAATGGATATAGGGTGGATAAAATGGATATAGAGTGGATAAAATGGATATAAGGTGGATAAATTGGAAATAGAGTGGATAAAATGGATATAAGGTGGATAAATTGGTTATAAGGTGGATAAAATGGATATAGGGTGGATAAAATGGATATAAGGTGGATAAATTGGTTATAAGGTGGATAAATTGGACATAGAGTGGATATAATGGATATAGAGTGGATAAAATGGACATAGAGTGGATAAAATGGATATAGAGTGGATAAAATGGATATAGAGTGGATAAAATGGATATAGGGTGGATAAAATGGATATAGAGTGGATAAAATGGATATAAGGTGGATAAAATGGATATAAGGTGGATAAAATGGATATAAGGTGGATAAATTGGATATAGGGTGGATAAATTGGTTATAAGGTGGATAAAATGGATATAGGGTGGATAAAATGGATATAAGGTGGATAAATTGGTTATAAGGTGGATAAATTGGACATAGAGTGGATATAATGGATATAGAGTGGATAAAATGGACATAGAGTGGATAAAATGGATATAGAGTGGATAAAATGGATATAGAGTGGATAAAATGGATATAGGGTGGATAAAATGGATATAGAGTGGATAAAATGGATATAAGGTGGATAAAATGGATATAGGGTGGATAAAATGGATATAAGGTGGATAAAATGGATATAGGGTGGATAAATGGGATATAGAGTGGATAAAATGGATATAGGGTGGATAAATTGGTTATAAGGTGGATAAATTGGATATAGAGTGGATAAAATGGATATAAGGTGGATAAATTGGTTATAAGGTGGATAAATTGGATATAGAGTGGATAAAATGGATATAGGGTGGATAAAATGGATATAGAGTGGATAAAATGGATATAAGGTGGATAAATTGGATATAGGGTGGATAAAATGGATATAAGGTGGATAAATTGGTTATAAGGTGGATAAATTGGATATAGAGTGGATAAAATGGATATAGGGTGGATAAAATGGATATAGAGTGGATAAAATGGATATAAGGTGGATAAATTGGAAATAGAGTGGATAAAATGGATATAAGGTGGATAAATTGGTTATAAGGTGGATAAATTGGATATAGGTTGGATAAAATGGATATAAGGTGGATAAAATGGATATAAGGTGGATAAATTGGATATAGCGTGGATAACATGGATATAGGGTGGATAAAATGGATATAGGGTGGATAAAATGGATATAGGGTGGATAAAATGGATATAGAGTGGATAAAATGGATATAGAGTGGATAAAATGGATATAGAGTGGATAAAATGGATATAAGGTGGATAAAATGGATATAGGGTGGATAAAATGGATATAGGGTGGATAAAATGGATATAGGGTGGATAAAATGGATATAGGGTGGATAAAATGGATATAGGGTGGATAAAATGGATATAGAGTGGATAAAATGGATATAAGGTGGATAAATTGGACATAGAGTGGATATAATGGATATAGAGTGGATAAAATGGATATAGGGTGGATAAAATGGATATAGGTTGGATAAAATGGATATAGGGTGGATAAAATGGATATAAGGTGGATAAAATGGATATAAGGTGGATAAATTGGTTATAGAGTGGATAAAATGGATATAGGGTGGATAAAATGGATATAGGGTGGATAAAATGGATATAAGGTGGATAAAATGGATATAGGGTGGATAAATTGGATATAGGGTGGATAAAATGGATATAAGGTGGATAAATTGGTTATAAGGTGGATAAATTGGATATAAGGTGGATAAAATGGATATAAGGTGGATAAATTGGATATAGCGTGGATAACATGGATATAGGGTGGATAAAATGGATATAGGGTGGATAAAATGGATATAGAGTGGATAAAATGGATATAGAGTGGATAAAATGGATATAAGGTGGATAAAATGGATATAGGGTGGATAAAATGGATATAGGGTGAATAAAATGGATATAGGGTGGATAAAATGGATATAGGGTGGATAAAATGGATATAGGGTGGATAAAATGGATATAGGGTGGATAAAATGGATATAGAGTGGATAAAATGGATATAAGGTGGATAAATTGGAAATAGAGTGGATAAAATGGATATAAGGTGGATAAATTGGTTATAAGGTGGATAAATTGGATATAGGTTGGATAAAACGGATATAAGGTGGATAAAATGGATATAGGGTGGATAAAATGGATATAGGGTGGATAAAATGGATATAGAGTGGATAAAATGGATATAGGGTGGATAAAATGGATATAAGGTGGATAAAATGGATATAAGGTGGATAAATTGGATATAGAGTGGATAAAATGGATATAGGGTGGATAAAATGGATATAGGGTGGATAAAATGGATATAGGGTGGATAAATTGGATATAGAGTGGATAAAATGGATATAAGGTGGATAAATTGGTTATAAGGTGGATAAAATGGATATAGGGTGGATAAAATGGATATAAGGTGGATAAATTGGTTATAAGGTGGATAAATTGGACATAGAGTGGATATAATGGATATAGAGTGGATAAAATGGACATAGAGTGGATAAAATGGATATAGAGTGGATAAAATGGATATAGAGTGGATAAAATGGATATAGGGTGGATAAAATGGATATAGAGTGGATAAAATGGATATAAGGTGGATAAAATGGATATAAGGTGGATAAAATGGATATAAGGTGGATAAATTGGATATAGGGTGGATAAATTGGTTATAAGGTGGATAAAATGGATATAGGGTGGATAAAATGGATATAAGGTGGATAAATTGGTTATAAGGTGGATAAATTGGACATAGAGTGGATATAATGGATATAGAGTGGATAAAATGGACATAGAGTGGATAAAATGGATATAGAGTGGATAAAATGGATATAGGGTGGATAAAATGGATATAGAGTGGATAAAATGGATATAAGGTGGATAAAATGGATATAAGGTGGATTAATTGGTTATAAGGGAGATAAATTGGATATAGGTTGGATAAAATGGATATAAGGTGGATAAAATGGATATAAGGTATATAAATTGGATATAGCGTGGATAACATGGATATAGGGTGGATAAAATGGATATAGGGTGGATAAAATGGATATAGGGTGGATAAAATGGATATAGAGTGGATAAAATGGACATAGAGTGGATAAAATGGATATAGAGTGGATAAAATGGATATAAGGTGGATAAAATGGATATAGGGTGGATAAAATGGATATAGGGTGGATAAAATGGATATAGGGTGGATAAAATGGATATAGGGTGGATAAAATGGATATAGGGTGGATAAAATGGATATAGAGTGGATAAAATGGATATAAGGTGGATAAATTGGACATAGAGTGGATATAATGGATATAGAGTGGATAAAATGGATATAGGGTGGATAAAATGGATATAGGTTGGATAAAATGGATATAGGGTGGATAAAATGGATATAAGGTGGATAAAATGGATATAAGGTGGATAAATTGGTTATAGAGTGGATAAAATGGATATAGGGTGGATAAAATGGATATAGGGTGGATAAAATGGATATAAGGTGGATAAAATGGATATAGGGTGGATAAATTGGATATAGGGTGGATAAAATGGATATAAGGTGGATAAATTGGTTATAAGGTGGATAAATTGGATATAAGGTGGATAAAATGGATATAAGGTGGATAAATTGGATATAGCGTGGATAACATGGATATAGGGTGGATAAAATGGATATAGGGTGGATAAAATGGATATAGGGTGGATAAAATGGATATAGAGTGGATAAAATGGATATAGAGTGGATAAAATGGATATAAGGTGGATAAAATGGATATAGGGTGGATAAAATGGATATAGGGTGAATAAAATGGATATAGGGTGGATAAAATGGATATAGGGTGGATAAAATGGATATAGGGTGGATAAAATGGATATAGGGTGGATAAAATGGATATAGAGTGGATAAAATGGATATAAGGTGGATAAATTGGAAATAGAGTGGATAAAATGGATATAAGGTGGATAAATTGGTTATAAGGTGGATAAATTGGATATAGGTTGGATAAAACGGATATAAGGTGGATAAAATGGATATAGGGTGGATAAAATGGATATAGGGTGGATAAAATGGATATAGAGTGGATAAAATGGATATAGGGTGGATAAAATGGATATAAGGTGGATAAAATGGATATAAGGTGGATAAATTGGATATAGAGTGGATAAAATGGATATAGGGTGGATAATATGGATATAGGGTGGATAAAATGGATATAGGGTGGATAAAATGGATATAGGGTGGATAAAATGGATATAAGGTGGATAAATTGGTTATAAGGTGGATAAATTGGATATAGGTTGGATAAAACGGATATAAGGTGGATAAAATGGATATAGGGTGGATAAAATGGATATAGGGTGGATAAAATGGATATAGAGTGGATAAAATGGATATAGGGTGGATAAAATGGATATAAGGTGGATAAAATGGATATAAGGTGGATAAATTGGATATAGAGTGGATAAAATGGATATAGGGTGGATAATATGGATATAGGGTGGATAAAATGGATATAGGGTGGATAAATTGGATATAGAGTGGATAAAATGGATATAAGGTGGATAAATTGGTTATAAGGTGGATAAAATGGATATAGGGTGGATAAAATGGATATAAGGTGGATAAATTGGTTATAAGGTGGATAAATTGGACATAGAGTGGATATAATGGATATAGAGTGGATAAAATGGACATAGAGTGGATAAAATGGATATAGAGTGGATAAAATGGATATAGAGTGGATAAAATGGATATAGGGTGGATAAAATGGATATAGAGTGGATAAAATGGATATAAGGTGGATAAAATGGATATAAGGTGGATAAAATGGATATAAGGTGGATAAATTGGATATAGGGTGGATAAATTGGTTATAAGGTGGATAAAATGGATATAGGGTGGATAAAATGGATATAAGGTGGATAAATTGGTTATAAGGTGGATAAATTGGACATAGAGTGGATATAATGGATATAGAGTGGATAAAATGGACATAGAGTGGATAAAATGGATATAGAGTGGATAAAATGGATATAGGGTGGATAAAATGGATATAGAGTGGATAAAATGGATATAAGGTGGATAAAATGGATATAAGGTGGATTAATTGGTTATAAGGGGGATAAATTGGATATAGGTTGGATAAAATGGATATAAGGTGGATAAAATGGATATAAGGTATATAAATTGGATATAGCGTGGATAAAATGGATATAGGGTGGATAAAATGGATATAGGGTGGATAAAATGGATATAGGGTGGATAAAATGGATATAGAGTGGATAAAATGGACATAGAGTGGATAAAATGGATATAGAGTGGATAAAATGGATATAAGGTGGATAAAATGGATATAGGGTGGATAAAATGGATATAGGGTGGATAAAATGGATATAGGGTGGATAAAATGGATATAGGGTGGATAAAATGGATATAGGGTGGATAAAATGGATATAGAGTGGATAAAATGGATATAAGGTGGATAAATTGGACATAGAGTGGATATAATGGATATAGAGTGGATAAAATGGATATAGGGTGGATAAAATGGATATAGGTTGGATAAAATGGATATAGGGTGGATAAAATGGATATAAGGTGGATAAAATGGATATAAGGTGGATAAATTGGTTATAGAGTGGATAAAATGGATATAGGGTGGATAAAATGGATATAGGGTGGATAAAATGGATATAAGGTGGATAAAATGGATATAGGGTGGATAAATTGGATATAGGGTGGATAAAATGGATATAAGGTGGATAAATTGGTTATAAGGTGGATAAATTGGATATAAGGTGGATAAAATGGATATAAGGTGGATAAATTGGATATAGCGTGGATAACATGGATATAGGGTGGATAAAATGGATATAGGGTGGATAAAATGGATATAGGGTGGATAAAATGGATATAGAGTGGATAAAATGGATATAGAGTGGATAAAATGGATATAAGGTGGATAAAATGGATATAGGGTGGATAAAATGGATATAGGGTGAATAAAATGGATATAGGGTGGATAAAATGGATATAGGGTGGATAAAATGGATATAGGGTGGATAAAATGGATATAGGGTGGATAAAATGGATATAGAGTGGATAAAATGGATATAAGGTGGATAAATTGGAAATAGAGTGGATAAAATGGATATAAGGTGGATAAATTGGTTATAAGGTGGATAAATTGGATATAGGTTGGATAAAACGGATATAAGGTGGATAAAATGGATATAGGGTGGATAAAATGGATATAGGGTGGATAAAATGGATATAGAGTGGATAAAATGGATATAGGGTGGATAAAATGGATATAGGGTGGATAAAATGGATATAAGGTGGATAAATTGGATATAGAGTAGATAAAATGGATATAGGGTGGATAATATGGATATAGGGTGGATAAAATGGATATAGGGTGGATAAAATGGATATAGGGTGGATAAAATGGATATAAGGTGGATAAATTGGTTATAAGGTGGATAAATTGGATATAGAGTGGATAAAATGGATATAGAGTGTATAAAATGGATATAAGGTGGATAAATTGGATATAGCGTGGATAACATGGATATAGGGTGGATAAAATGGATATAGGGTGGATAAAATGGATATAGGGTGGATAAAATGGATATAGAGTGGATAAAATGGATATAGAGTGGATAAAATGGATATAGAGTGGATAAAATGGATATAAGGTGGATAAAATGGATATAGGGTGGATAAAATGGATATAGGGTGGATAAAATGGATATAGGGTGGATAAAATGGATATAAGGTGGATAAAATGGATATAAGGTGGATAAATTGGATATAGAGTGGATAAAATGGATATAAGGTGGATAAAATGGATATAAGGTGGATAAATTGGTTATAAGGTGGATAAATTGGATATAGGTTGGATAAAATGGATATAAGGTGGATAAAATGGATATAAGGTGGATAAATTGGATATAGAGTGGATAAAATGGATATAGGGTGGATAAAATGGATATAGGGTGGATAAAATGGATATAAGGTGGATAAAATGGATATAGGGTGGATAAATTGGATATAGAGTGGATACAATGGATATAGAGTGGATAAAATGGACATAGAGTGGATAAAATGGATATAGAGTGGATAAAATGGATATAAGGTGGATAAATTGGAAATAGGGTGGATAAATTGGATATAGAGTGGATAAAATGGATATAGGGTGGATAAATTGGTTATAAGGTGGATAAATTGGATATAGAGTGGATAAAATGGATATAAGGTGGATAAATTGGTTATAAGGTGGATAAATTGGATATAGAGTGGATAAAATGGATATAGGGTGGATAAAATGGATATAGAGTGGATAAAATGGATATAAGGTGGATAAATTGGATATAGGGTGGATAAAATGGATATAAGGTGGATAAATTGGTTATAAGGTGGATAAATTGGATATAGAGTGGATAAAATGGATATAGGGTGGATAAAATGGATATAGAGTGGATAAAATGGACATAAGGTGGATAAATTGGAAATAGAGTGGATAAAATGGATATAAGGTGGATAAATTGGTTATAAGGTGGATAAAATGGATATAGGGTGGATAAAATGGATATAAGGTGGATAAATTGGTTATAAGGTGGATAAATTGGACATAGAGTGGATATAATGGATACAGAGTGGATAAAATGGACATAGAGTGGATAAAATGGATATAGAGTGGATAAAATGGATATAGAGTGGATAAAATGGATATAGGGTGGATAAAATGGATATAGAGTGGATAAAATGGATATAAGGTGGATAAAATGGATATAAGGTGGATAAAATGGATATAAGGTGGATAAAATGGATATAGGGTGGATAAAATGGATATAAGGTGGATAAAATGGATATAAGGTGGATAAATTGGATATAGAGTGGATAAAATGGATATAAGGTGGATAAAATGGATATAAGGTGGATAAATTGGTTATAAGGTGGATAAATTGGATATAGGTTGGATAAAATGGATATAAGGTGGATAAAATGGATATAAGGTGGATAAATTGGATATAGAGTGGATAAAATGGATATAGGGTGGATAAAATGGATATAGGGTGGATAAAATGGATATAAGGTGGATAAAATGGATATAGGGTGGATAAATTGGATATAGAGTGGATACAATGGATATAGAGTGGATAAAATGGACATAGAGTGGATAAAATGGATATAGAGTGGATAAAATGGATATAAGGTGGATAAATTGGAAATAGGGTGGATAAATTGGATATAGAGTGGATAAAATGGATATAGGGTGGATAAATTGGTTATAAGGTGGATAAATTGGATATAGAGTGGATAAAATGGATATAAGGTGGATAAATTGGTTATAAGGTGGATAAATTGGATATAGAGTGGATAAAATGGATATAGGGTGGATAAAATGGATATAGAGTGGATAAAATGGATATAAGGTGGATAAATTGGATATAGGGTGGATAAAATGGATATAAGGTGGATAAATTGG
Source organism: Pemphredon lugubris (assembly GCA_933228935.1). Classification (NCBI taxonomy): domain Eukaryota; kingdom Metazoa; phylum Arthropoda; class Insecta; order Hymenoptera; family Crabronidae; genus Pemphredon; species Pemphredon lugubris. The sequence goes on from CAKOGF010000004.1 coordinate 38,952, forward strand.
TTATAAGGTGGATAAATTGGATATAGAGTGGATAAAATGGATATAGGGTGGATAAAATGGATATAGAGTGGATAAAATGGATATAAGGTGGATAAATTGGAAATAGAGTGGATAAAATGGATATAAGGTGGATAAATTGGTTATAAGGTGGATAAATTGGATATAGCGTGGATAACATGGATATAGGGTGGATAAAATGGATATAGGGTGGATAAAATGGATATAGGGTGGATAAAATGGATATAGAGTGGATAAAATGGATATAGAGTGGATAAAATGGATATAGAGTGGATAAAATGGATATAAGGTGGATAAAATGGATATAGGGTGGATAAAATGGATATAGGGTGGATAAAATGGATATAGGGTGGATAAAATGGATATAAGGTGGATAAATTGGATATAGGGTGGATAAAATGGATATAAGGTGGATAAATTGGTTATAAGGTGGATAAATTGGATATAGAGTGGATAAAATGGATATAGGGTGGATAAAATGGATATAGAGTGGATAAAATGGATATAAGGTGGATAAATTGGAAATAGAGTGGATAAAATGGATATAAGGTGGATAAATTGGTTATAAGGTGGATAAATTGGATATAGGTTGGATAAAATGGATATAAGGTGGATAAAATGGATATAAGGTGGATAAATTGGATATAGCGTGGATAACATGGATATAGGGTGGATAAAATGGATATAGGGTGGATAAAATGGATATAGGGTGGATAAAATGGATATAGAGTGGATAAAATGGATATAGAGTGGATAAAATGGATATAGAGTGGATAAAATGGATATAAGGTGGATAAAATGGATATAGGGTGGATAAAATGGATATAGGGTGGATAAAATGGATATAGGGTGGATAAAATGGATATAGGGTGGATAAAATGGATATAGGGTGGATAAAATGGATATAGAGTGGATAAAATGGATATAAGGTGGATAAATTGGACATAGAGTGGATATAATGGATATAGAGTGGATAAAATGGATATAGGGTGGATAAAATGGATATAGGTTGGATAAAATGGATATAGGGTGGATAAAATGGATATAAGGTGGATAAAATGGATATAAGGTGGATAAATTGGTTATAGAGTGGATAAAATGGATATAGGGTGGATAAAATGGATATAGGGTGGATAAAATGGATATAAGGTGGATAAAATGGATATAGGGTGGATAAATTGGATATAGGGTGGATAAAATGGATATAAGGTGGATAAATTGGATATAGAGTGGATACAATGGATATAGAGTGGATAAAATGGACATAGAGTGGATAAAATGGATATAGAGTGGATAAAATGGATATAAGGTGGATAAATTGGAAATAGGGTGGATAAATTGGATATAGCGTGGATAACATGGATATAGGGTGGATAAAATGGATATAGGGTGGATAAATTGGATATAGGTTGGATAAAATGGATATAAGGTGGATAAAATGGATATAAGGTGGATAAATTGGATATAGAGTGGATAAAATGGATATAGGGTGGATAAAATGGATATAGGGTGGATAAAATGGATATAAGGTGGATAAAATGGATATAGGGTGGATAAATTGGATATAGAGTGGATACAATGGATATAGAGTGGATAAAATGGACATAGAGTGGATAAAATGGATATAGAGTGGATAAAATGGATATAAGGTGGATAAATTGGAAATAGGGTGGATAAATTGGATATAGAGTGGATAAAATGGATATAGGGTGGATAAATTGGTTATAAGGTGGATAAATTGGATATAGAGTGGATAAAATGGACATAGAGTGGATAAATTGGATATAGAGTGGATAAAATGGATATAAGGTGGATAAATTGGTTATAAGGTGGATAAATTGGATATAAGGTGGATAAAATGGATATAAGGTGGATAAATTGGATATAGCGTGGATAACATGGATATAGGGTGGATAAAATGGATATAGGGTGGATAAAATGGATATAGGGTGGATAAAATGGATATAGAGTGGATAAAATGGATATAGAGTGGATAAAATGGATATAGAGTGGATAAAATGGATATAAGATGGATAAAATGGATATAGGGTGGATAAAATGGATATAAGGTGGATAAATTGGTTATAAGGTGGATAAATTGGATATAGAGTGGATAAAATGGATATAGGGTGGATAAAATGGATATAGAGTGGATAAAATGGATATAAGGTGGATAAATTGGAAATAGAGTGGATAAAATGGATATAAGGTGGATAAATTGGTTATAAGGTGGATAAATTGGATATAGGTTGGATAAAATGGATATAAGGTGGATAAAATGGATATAAGGTGGATAAATTGGATATAGCGTGGATAACATGGATATAGGGTGGATAAAATGGATATAGGGTGGATAAAATGGATATACGGTGGATAAAATGGATATAGAGTGGATAAAATGGATATAGAGTGGATAAAATGGATATAGAGTGGATAAAATGGATATAAGGTGGATAAAATGGATATAGGGTGGATAAAATGGATATAGGGTGGATAAAATGGATATAGGGTGGATAAAATGGATATAAGGTGGATAAATTGGATATAGGGTGGATAAAATGGATATAAGGTGGATAAATTGGTTATAAGGTGGATAAATTGGATATAGAGTGGATAAAATGGATATAGGGTGGATAAAATGGATATAGAGTGGATAAAATGGATATAAGGTGGATAAATTGGAAATAGAGTGGATAAAATGGATATAAGGTGGATAAATTGGTTATAAGGTGGATAAATTGGATATAGGTTGGATAAAATGGATATAAGGTGGATAAAATGGATATAAGGTGGATAAATTGGATATAGCGTGGATAACATGGATATAGGGTGGATAAAATGGATATAGGGTGGATAAAATGGATATAGGGTGGATAAAATGGATATAGAGTGGATAAAATGGATATAGAGTGGATAAAATGGATATAGAGTGGATAAAATGGATATAAGGTGGATAAAATGGATATAGGGTGGATAAAATGGATATAGGGTGGATAAAATGGATATAGGGTGGATAAAATGGATATAGGGTGGATAAAATGGATATAGGGTGGATAAAATGGATATAGAGTGGATAAAATGGATATAAGGTGGATAAATTGGACATAGAGTGGATATAATGGATATAGAGTGGATAAAATGGATATAGGGTGGATAAAATGGATATAGGGTGGATAAAATGGATATAGGGTGGATAAAATGGATATAAGGTGGATAAAATGGATATAAGGTGGATAAATTGGTTATAGAGTGGATAAAATGGATATAGGGTGGATAAAATGGATATAGGGTGGATAAAATGGATATAAGGTGGATAAAATGGATATAGGGTGGATAAATTGGATATAGGGTGGATAAAATGGATATAAGGTGGATAAATTGGATATAGAGTGGATACAATGGATATAGAGTGGATAAAATGGACATAGAGTGGATAAAATGGATATAGAGTGGATAAAATGGATATAAGGTGGATAAATTGGAAATAGGGTGGATAAATTGGATATAGCGTGGATAACATGGATATAGGGTGGATAAAATGGATATAGGGTGGATAAATTGGATATAGGTTGGATAAAATGGATATAAGGTGGATAAAATGGATATAAGGTGGATAAATTGGATATAGAGTGGATAAAATGGATATAGGGTGGATAAAATGGATATAGGGTGGATAAAATGGATATAAGGTGGATAAAATGGATATAGGGTGGATAAATTGGATATAGAGTGGATACAATGGATATAGAGTGGATAAAATGGACATAGAGTGGATAAAATGGATATAGAGTGGATAAAATGGATATAAGGTGGATAAATTGGAAATAGGGTGGATAAATTGGATATAGAGTGGATAAAATGGATATAGGGTGGATAAATTGGTTATAAGGTGGATAAATTGGATATAGAGTGGATAAAATGGACATAGAGTGGATAAATTGGATATAGAGTGGATAAAATGGATATAAGGTGGATAAATTGGTTATAAGGTGGATAAATTGGATATAAGGTGGATAAAATGGATATAAGGTGGATAAATTGGATATAGCGTGGATAACATGGATATAGGGTGGATAAAATGGATATAGGGTGGATAAAATGGATATAGGGTGGATAAAATGGATATAGAGTGGATAAAATGGATATAGAGTGGATAAAATGGATATAGAGTGGATAAAATGGATATAAGATGGATAAAATGGATATAGGGTGGATAAAATGGATATAGGGTGAATAAAATGGATATAGGGTGGATAAAATGGATATAGAGTGTATAAAATGGATATAAGGTGGATAAATTGGAAATAGCGTGGATAACATGGATATAGGGTGGATAAAATGGATATAGGGTGGATAAAATGGATATAGGGTGGATAAAATGGATATAGAGTGGATAAAATGGATATAGAGTGGATAAAATGGATATAGAGTGGATAAAATGGATATAAGGTGGATAAAATGGATATAGGGTGGATAAAATGGATATAGGGTGGATAAAATGGATATAGGGTGGATAAAATGGATATAAGGTGGATAAAATGGATATAAGGTGGATAAATTGGATATAGAGTGGATAAAATGGATATAAGGTGGATAAAATGGATATAAGGTGGATAAATTGGTTATAAGGTGGATAAATTGGATATAGGTTGGATAAAATGGATATAAGGTGGATAAAATGGATATAAGGTGGATAAATTGGATATAGAGTGGATAAAATGGATATAGGGTGGATAAAATGGATATAGGGTGGATAAAATGGATATAAGGTGGATAAAATGGATATAGGGTGGATAAATTGGATATAGAGTGGATACAATGGATATAGAGTGGATAAAATGGACATAAGGTGGATAAAATGGATATAGGGTGGATAAATTGGATATAGAGTGGATACAATGGATATAGAGTGGATAAAATGGACATAGAGTGGATAAAATGGATATAGAGTGGATAAAATGGATATAAGGTGGATAAATTGGAAATAGGGTGGATAAATTGGATATAGAGTGGATAAAATGGATATAGGGTGGATAAATTGGTTATAAGGTGGATAAATTGGATATAGAGTGGATAAAATGGATATAAGGTGGATAAATTGGTTATAAGGTGGATAAATTGGATATAGAGTGGATAAAATGGATATAGGGTGGATAAAATGGATATAGAGTGGATAAAATGGATATAAGGTGGATAAATTGGATATAGGGTGGATAAAATGGATATAAGGTGGATAAATTGGTTATAAGGTGGATAAATTGGATATAGAGTGGATAAAATGGATATAGGGTGGATAAAATGGATATAGAGTGGATAAAATGGATATAAGGTGGATAAATTGGAAATAGAGTGGATAAAATGGATATAAGGTGGATAAATTGGTTATAAGGTGGATAAAATGGATATAGGGTGGATAAAATGGATATAAGGTGGATAAATTGGTTATAAGGTGGATAAATTGGACATAGAGTGGATAAAATGGACATAGAGTGGATAAAATGGATATAAAGTGGATAAAATGGATATAGAGTGGATAAAACGGATATAGGGTGGATAAAATGGATATAGAGTGGATAAAATGGATATAAGGTGGATAAAATGGATATAAGGTGGATAAAATGGATATAAGGTGGATAAATTGGATATAGGGTGGATAAATTGGTTATAAGGTGGATAAAATGGATATAGGGTGGATAAAATGGATATAAGGTGGATAAATTGGTTATAAGGTGGATAAATTGGACATAGAGTGGATATAATGGATATAGAGTGGATAAAATGGACATAGAGTGGATAAAATGGATATAGAGTGGATAAAATGGATATAGAGTGGATAAAATGGATATAGGGTGGATAAAATGGATATAGAGTGGATAAAATGGATATAAGGTGGATAAAATGGATATAGGGTGGATAAAATGGATATAAGGTGGATAAAATGGATATAGGGTGGATAAATTGGATATAGAGTGGATAAAATGGATATAGGGTGGATAAATTGGTTATAAGGTGGATAAATTGGATATAGAGTGGATAAAATGGATATAAGGTGGATATTGGTTATAAGGTGGATAAATTGGATATAGAGTGGATAAAATGGATATAAGGTGGATAAAATGGATATAAGGTGAATAAATTGGATATAAGGTGGATAAAATGGATATAAGGTGGATAAATTGGATATAGCGTGGATAACATGGATATAGGGTGGATAAAATGGATATAGGGTGGATAAAATGGATATAGGGTGGATAAAATGGATATAGAGTGGATAAAATGGATATAGAGTGGATAAAATGGATATAAGGTGGATAAAATGGATATAGGGTGGATAAAATGGATATAGGGTGGATAAAATGAATATAGAGTGGATAAAATGGATATAGGGTGGATAAAATGGATATAAGGTGGATAAAATGGATATAAGGTGGATAAATTGGATATAGAGTGGATAAAATGGATATAGGGTGGATAATATGGATATAGGGTGGATAAAATGGATATAGGGTGGATAAAATGGATATAGGGTGGATAAAATGGATATAAGGTGGATAAATTGGTTATAAGGTGGATAAATTGGATATAGAGTGGATAAAATGGATATAGGGTGGATAAAATGGATATAGAGTGTATAAAATGGATATAAGGTGGATAAATTGGAAATAGCGTGGATAACATGGATATAGGGTGGATAAAATGGATATAGGGTGGATAAAATGGATATAGGGTGGATAAAATGGATATAGAGTGGATAAAATGGATATAGAGTGGATAAAATGGATATAGAGTGGATAAAATGGATATAAGGTGGATAAAATGGATATAGGGTGGATAAAATGGATATAGGGTGGATAAAATGGATATAGGGTGGATAAAATGGATATAAGGTGGATAAAATGGATATAAGGTGGATAAATTGGATATAGAGTGGATAAAATGGATATAAGGTGGATAAAATGGATATAAGGTGGATAAATTGGTTATAAGGTGGATAAATTGGATATAGGTTGGATAAAATGGATATAAGGTGGATAAAATGGATATAAGGTGGATAAATTGGATATAGAGTGGATAAAATGGATATAGGGTGGATAAAATGGATATAGGGTGGATAAAATGGATATAAGGTGGATAAAATGGATATAGGGTGGATAAATTGGATATAGAGTGGATACAATGGATATAGAGTGGATAAAATGGACATAGAGTGGATAAAATGGATATAGAGTGGATAAAATGGATATAAGGTGGATAAATTGGAAATAGGGTGGATAAATTGGATATAGAGTGGATAAAATGGATATAGGGTGGATAAATTGGTTATAAGGTGGATAAATTGGATATAGAGTGGATAAAATGGATATAAGGTGGATAAATTGGTTATAAGGTGGATAAATTGGATATAGAGTGGATAAAATGGATATAGGGTGGATAAAATGGATATAGAGTGGATAAAATGGATATAAGGTGGATAAATTGGATATAGGGTGGATAAAATGGATATAAGGTGGATAAATTGGTTATAAGGTGGATAAATTGGATATAGAGTGGATAAAATGGATATAGGGTGGATAAAATGGATATAGAGTGGATAAAATGGATATAAGGTGGATAAATTGGAAATAGAGTGGATAAAATGGATATAAGGTGGATAAATTGGTTATAAGGTGGATAAAATGGATATAGGGTGGATAAAATGGATATAAGGTGGATAAATTGGTTATAAGGTGGATAAATTGGACATAGAGTGGATATAATGGATATAGAGTGGATAAAATGGACATAGAGTGGATAAAATGGATATAAAGTGGATAAAATGGATATAGAGTGGATAAAACGGATATAGGGTGGATAAAATGGATATAGAGTGGATAAAATGGATATAAGGTGGATAAAATGGATATAGGGTGGATAAAATGGATATAGGGTGGATAAAATGGATATAAGGTGGATAAATTGGTTATAAGGTGGATAAATTGGATATAGAGTGGATAAAATGGATATAGGGTGGATAAAATGGATATAGAGTGTATAAAATGGATATAAGGTGGATAAATTGGAAATAGCGTGGATAACATGGATATAGGGTGGATAAAATGGATATAGGGTGGATAAAATGGATATAGGGTGGATAAAATGGATATAGAGTGGATAAAATGGATATAGAGTGGATAAAATGGATATAAGGTGGATAAATTGGTTATAAGGTGGATAAATTGGATATAGAGTGGATAAAATGGATATAGGGTGGATAAAATGGATATAGAGTGTATAAAATGGATATAAGGTGGATAAATTGGAAATAGCGTGGATAACATGGATATAGGGTGGATAAAATGGATATAGGGTGGATAAAATGGATATAAGGTGGATAAATTGGTTATAAGGTGGATAAATTGGATATAGAGTGGATAAAATGGATATAGGGTGGATAAAATGGATATAGAGTGGATAAAATGGATATAAGGTGGATAAATTGGTTATAAGGTGGATAAATTTGGATATAGAGTGGATAAAATGGATATAGGGTGGATAAAATGGATATAGAGTGTATAAAATGGATATAAGGTGGATAAATTGGATATAGCGTGAATAACATGGATATAGGTTGGATAAAATGGATATAAGGTGGATAAAATGGATATAAGATGGATAAATTGGATATAGCGTGGATAAAATGGATATAGGGTGGATAAAATGGATATAGAGTGGATAAAATGGATATAAGGTGGATAAATTGGATATAGGGTGGATAAAATGGATATAAGGTGGATAAATTGGTTATAAGGTGGATAAATTGGATATAGAGTGGATAAAATGGATATAGGGTGGATAAAATGGATATAGAGTGGATAAAATGGATATAAGGTGGATAAATTGGAAATAGAGTGGATAAAATGGATATAAGGTGGATAAATTGGTTATAAGGTGGATAAAATGGATATAGGGTGGATAAAATGGATATAAGGTGGATAAATTGGTTATAAGGTGGATAAATTGGACATAGAGTGGATATAATGGATATAGAGTGGATAAAATGGACATAGAGTGGATAAAATGGATATAAAGTGGATAAAATGGATATAGAGTGGATAAAACGGATATAGGGTGGATAAAATGGATATAGAGTGGATAAAATGGATATAAGGTGGATAAAATGGATATAAGGTGGATAAAATGGATATAAGGTGGATAAATTGGATATAGGGTGGATAAATTGGTTATAAGGTGGATAAAATGGATATAGGGTGGATAAAATGGATATAAGGTGGATAAATTGGTTATAAGGTGGATAAATTGGACATAGAGTGGATATAATGGATATAGAGTGGATAAAATGGACATAGAGTGGATAAAATGGATATAGAGTGGATAAAATGGATATAGAGTGGATAAAATGGATATAGGGTGGATAAAATGGATATAGAGTGGATAAAATGGATATAAGGTGGATAAAATGGATATAGGGTGGATAAAATGGATATAAGGTGGATAAAATGGATATAGGGTGGATAAATTGGATATAGAGTGGATAAAATGGATATAGGGTGGATAAATTGGTTATAAGGTGGATAAATTGGATATAGAGTGGATAAAATGGATATAAGGTGGATATTGGTTATAAGGTGGATAAATTGGATATAGAGTGGATAAAATGGATATAAGGTGGATAAAATGGATATAAGGTGAATAAATTGGATATAAGGTGGATAAAATGGATATAAGGTGGATAAATTGGATATAGCGTGGATAACATGGATATAGGGTGGATAAAATGGATATAGGGTGGATAAAATGGATATAGGGTGGATAAAATGGATATAAGGTGGATAAATGGGTTATAGGGTGGATAAATTGGATATAGAGTGGATAAAATGGATATAGGGTGGATAAATTGGTTATAAGGTGGATAAATTGGATATAGAGTGGATAAAATGGATATAAGGTGGATAAATTGGTTATAAGGTGGATAAATTGGATATAGAGTGGATAAAATGGATATAGGGTGGATAAAATGGATATAGAGTGGATAAAATGGATATAAGGTGGATCAATTGGATATAGGGTGGATAAAATGGATATAAGGTGGATAAATTGGTTATAAGGTGGATAAATTGGATATAGAGTGGATAAAATGGATATAGGGTGGATAAAATGGATATAGAGTGGATAAAATGGATATAAGGTGGATAAATTGGAAATAGAGTGGATAAAATGGATATAAGGTGGATAAATTGGTTATAAGGTGGATAAAATGGATATAGGGTGGATAAAATGGATATAAGGTGGATAAATTGGTTATAAGGTGGAAAAATTGGACATAGAGTGGATATAATGGATATAGAGTGGATAAATTGGTTATAAGGTGGATAAATTGGACATAGAGTGGATATAATGGATATAGAGTGGATAAAATGGACATAGAGTGGATAAAATGGATATAGAGTGGATAAAATGGATATAGAGTGGATAAAATGGATATAGGGTGGATAAAATGGATATAGAGTGGATAAAATGGATATAAGGTGGATAAAATGGATATAAGGTGGATAAATTGGATATAGGGTGGATAAATTGGTTATAAGGTGGATAAAATGGATATAGGGTGGATAAAATGGATATAAGGTGGATAAAATGGATATAAGGTGGATAAATTGGATATAGCGTGGATAACATGGATATAGGGTGGATAAAATGGATATAGGGTGGATAAATTGGTTATAAGGTGGATAAATTTGGATATAGAGTGGATAAAATGGATATAGGGTGGATAAAATGGATATAGAGTGTATAAAATGGATATAAGGTGGATAAATTGGATATAGCGTGAATAACATGGATATAGGTTGGATAAAATGGATATAAGGTGGATAAAATGGATATAAGATGGATAAATTGGATATAGCGTGGATAAAATGGATATAAGGTGGATAAAATGGATATAGAGTGGATAAAATGGATATAGGGTGGATAAAATGGATATAGGGTGGATAAAATGGATATAGGGTGGATAAAATGGATATAGAGTGGATAAAATGGATATAAGGTGGATAAATTGGAAATAGAGTGGATAAAATGGATATAGGGTGGATAAAATGGATATAGAGTGGATAAAATGGATATAGAGTGGATAAAATGGATATAAGGTGGATAAAATGGATATAGGGTGGATAAAATGGATATAGGGTGGATAAAATGGATATAGAGTGGATAAAATGGATATAGGGTGGATAAAATGGATATAAGGTGGATAAAATGGATATAAGGTGGATAAATTGGATATAGAGTGGATAAAATGGATATAGGGTGGATAATATGGATATAGGGTGGATAAAATGGATATAGGGTGGATAAAATGGATATAGGGTGGATAAAATGGATATAAGGTGGATAAATTGGTTATAAGGTGGATAAATTGGATATAGAGTGGATAAAATGGATATAGGGTGGATAAAATGGATATAGAGTGTATAAAATGGATATAAGGTGGATAAATTGGAAATAGCGTGGATAACATGGATATAGGGTGGATAAAATGGATATAGGGTGGATAAAATGGATATAGGGTGGATAAAATGGATATAGAGTGGATAAAATGGATATAGAGTGGATAAAATGGATATAGAGTGGATAAAATGGATATAAGGTGGATAAAATGGATATAGGGTGGATAAAATGGATATAGGGTGGATAAAATGGATATAGGGTGGATAAAATGGATATAAGGTGGATAAAATGGATATAAGGTGGATAAATTGGATATAGAGTGGATAAAATGGATATAAGGTGGATAAAATGGATATAAGGTGGATAAATTGGTTATAAGGTGGATAAATTGGATATAGGTTGGATAAAATGGATATAAGGTGGATAAAATGGATATAAGGTGGATAAATTGGATATAGAGTGGATAAAATGGATATAGGGTGGATAAAATGGATATAGGGTGGATAAAATGGATATAAGGTGGATAAAATGGATATAGGGTGGATAAATTGGATATAGAGTGGATACAATGGATATAGAGTGGATAAAATGGACATAGAGTGGATAAAATGGATATAGAGTGGATAAAATGGATATAAGGTGGATAAATTGGAAATAGGGTGGATAAATTGGATATAGAGTGGATAAAATGGATATAGGGTGGATAAATTGGTTATAAGGTGGATAAATTGGATATAGAGTGGATAAAATGGATATAAGGTGGATAAATTGGTTATAAGGTGGATAAATTGGATATAGAGTGGATAAAATGGATATAGGGTGGATAAAATGGATATAGAGTGGATAAAATGGATATAAGGTGGATAAATTGGATATAGGGTGGATAAAATGGATATAAGGTGGATAAATTGGTTATAAGGTGGATAAATTGGATATAGAGTGGATAAAATGGATATAGGGTGGATAAAATGGATATAGAGTGGATAAAATGGATATAAGGTGGATAAATTGGAAATAGAGTGGATAAAATGGATATAAGGTGGATAAATTGGTTATAAGGTGGATAAAATGGATATAGGGTGGATAAAATGGATATAAGGTGGATAAATTGGTTATAAGGTGGATAAATTGGACATAGAGTGGATATAATGGATATAGAGTGGATAAAATGGACATAGAGTGGATAAAATGGATATAAAGTGGATAAAATGGATATAGAGTGGATAAAACGGATATAGGGTGGATAAAATGGATATAGAGTGGATAAAATGGATATAAGGTGGATAAAATGGATATAAGGTGGATAAAATGGATATAAGGTGGATAAATTGGATATAGGGTGGATAAATTGGTTATAAGGTGGATAAAATGGATATAGGGTGGATAAAATGGATATAAGGTGGATAAATTGGTTATAAGGTGGATAAATTGGACATAGAGTGGATATAATGGATATAGAGTGGATAAAATGGACATAGAGTGGATAAAATGGATATAGAGTGGATAAAATGGATATAGAGTGGATAAAATGGATATAGGGTGGATAAAATGGATATAGAGTGGATAAAATGGATATAAGGTGGATAAAATGGATATAGGGTGGATAAAATGGATATAAGGTGGATAAAATGGATATAGGGTGGATAAATTGGATATAGAGTGGATAAAATGGGTATAGGGTGGATAAATTGGTTATAAGGTGGATAAATTGGATATAGAGTGGATAAAATGGATATAAGGTGGATATTGGTTATAAGGTGGATAAATTGGATATAGAGTGGATAAAATGGATATAAGGTGGATAAAATGGATATAAGGTGGATAAATTGGATATAAGGTGGATAAAATGGATATAAGGTGGATAAATTGGATATAGCGTGGATAACATGGATATAGGGTGGATAAAATGGATATAGGGTGGATAAAATGGATATAGGGTGGATAAAATGGATATAAGGTGGATAAATTGGTTATAGGGTGGATAAATTGGATATAGAGTGGATAAAATGGATATAGGGTGGATAAATTGGTTATAAGGTGGATAAATTGGATATAGAGTGGATAAAATGGATATAAGGTGGATAAATTGGTTATAAGGTGGATAAATTGGATATAGAGTGGATAAAATGGATATAGGGTGGATAAAATGGATATAGAGTGGATAAAATGGATATAGAGTGGATAAAATGGATATAGGGTGGATAAAATGGATATAGAGTGGATAAAATGGATATAAGGTGGATAAATTGGAAATAGAGTGGATAAAATGGATATAAGGTGGATAAATTGGTTATAAGGTGGATAAAATGGATATAGGGTGGATAAAATGGATATAAGGTGGATAAATTGGTTATAAGGTGGAAAAATTGGACATAGAGTGGATATAATGGATATAGAGTGGATAAATTGGTTATAAGGTGGATAAATTGGACATAGAGTGGATAAAATGGATATAGAGTGGATAAAATGGATATAGAGTGGATAAAATGGATATAGGGTGGATAAAATGGATATAGAGTGGATAAAATGGATATAAGGTGGATAAAATGGATATAAGGTGGATAAATTGGATATAGGGTGGATAAATTGGTTATAAGGTGGATAAAATGGATATAGGGTGGATAAAATGGATATAAGGTGGATAAAATGGATATAAGGTGGATAAATTGGATATAGCGTGGATAACATGGATATAGGGTGGATAAAATGGATATAGGGTGGATAAATTGGTTATAAGGTGGATAAATTGGATATAGAGTGGATAAAATGGATATAGGGTGGATAAAATGGATATAGAGTGTATAAAATGGATATAAGGTGGATAAATTGGATATAGCGTGAATAACATGGATATAGGTTGGATAAAATGGATATAAGGTGGATAAAATGGATATAAGATGGATAAATTGGATATAGCGTGGATAAAATGGATATAAGGTGGATAAAATGGATATAGAGTGGATAAAATGGATATAGGGTGGATAAAATGGATATAGGGTGGATAAAATGGATATAGGGTGGATAAAATGGATATAGAGTGGATAAAATGGATATAAGGTGGATAAATTGGAAATAGAGTGGATAAAATGGATATAGGGTGGATAAAATGGATATAGAGTGGATAAAATGGATATAAGGTGGATAAATTGGAAATAGAGTGGATAAAATGGATATAAGGTGGATAAATTGGTTATAAGGTGGATAAAATGGATATAGGGTGGATAAAATGGATATAAGGTGGATAAATTGGTTATAAGGTGGATAAATTGGACATAGAGTGGATATAATGGATATAGAGTGGATAAAATGGATATAAAGTGGATAAAATGGATATAGAGTGGATAAAACGGATATAGGGTGGATAAAATGGATATAGAGTGGATAAAATGGATATAAGGTGGATAAAATGGATATAAGGTGGATAAAATGGATATAAGGTGGATAAATTGGATATAGGGTGGATAAATTGGTTATAAGGTGGATAAAATGGATATAGGGTGGATAAAATGGATATAAGGTGGATAAATTGGTTATAAGGTGGATAAATTGGACATAGAGTGGATATAATGGATATAGAGTGGATAAAATGGACATAGAGTGGATAAAATGGATATAGAGTGGATAAAATGGATATAGAGTGGATAAAATGGATATAGGGTGGATAAAATGGATATAGAGTGGATAAAATGGATATAAGGTGGATAAAATGGATATAGGGTGGATAAAATGGATATAAGGTGGATAAAATGGATATAGGGTGGATAAATTGGATATAGAGTGGATAAAATGGATATAGGGTGTATAAATTGGTTATAAGGTGGATAAATTGGATATAGAGTGGATAAAATGGATATAAGGTGGATATTGGTTATAAGGTGGATAAATTGGATATAGAGTGGATAAAATGGATATAAGGTGGATAAAATGGATATAAGGTGGATAAATTGGATATAAGGTGGATAAAATGGATATAAGGTGGATAAATTGGATATAGCGTGGATAACATGGATATAGGGTGGATAAAATGGATATAGGGTGGATAAAATGGATATAGGGTGGATAAAATGGATATAAGGTGGATAAATTGGTTATAGGGTGGATAAATTGGATATAGAGTGGATAAAATGGATATAGGGTGGATAAATTGGTTATAAGGTGGATAAATTGGATATAGAGTGGATAAAATGGATATAAGGTGGATAAATTGGTTATAAGGTGGATAAATTGGATATAGAGTGGATAAAATGGATATAGGGTGGATAAAATGGATATAGAGTGGATAAAATGGATATAAGGTGGATCAATTGGATATAGGGTGGATAAAATGGATATAAGGTGGATAAATTGGTTATAAGGTGGATAAATTGGATATAGAGTGGATAAAATGGATATAGGGTGGATAAAATGGATATAGAGTGGATAAAATGGATATAAGGTGGATAAATTGGAAATAGAGTGGATAAAATGGATATAAGGTGGATAAATTGGTTATAAGGTGGATAAAATGGATATAGGGTGGATAAAATGGATATAAGGTGGATAAATTGGTTATAAGGTGGAAAAATTGGACATAGAGTGGATATAATGGATATAGAGTGGATAAATTGGTTATAAGGTGGATAAATTGGACATAGAGTGGATATAATGGATATAGAGTGGATAAAATGGACATAGAGTGGATAAAATGGATATAGAGTGGATAAAATGGATATAGAGTGGATAAAATGGATATAGGGTGGATAAAATGGATATAGAGTGGATAAAATGGATATAAGGTGGATAAAATGGATATAAGGTGGATAAATTGGATATAGGGTGGATAAATTGGTTATAAGGTGGATAAAATGGATATAGGGTGGATAAAATGGATATAAGGTGGATAAAATGGATATAAGGTGGATAAATTGGATATAGCGTGGATAACATGGATATAGGGTGGATAAAATGGATATAGGGTGGATAAATTGGTTATAAGGTGGATAAATTGGATATAGAGTGGATAAAATGGATATAGGGTGGATAAAATGGATATAGAGTGTATAAAATGGATATAAGGTGGATAAATTGGATATAGCGTGAATAACATGGATATAGGTTGGATAAAATGGATATAAGGTGGATAAAATGGATATAAGGTGGATAAATTGGATATAGCGTGGATAAAATGGATATAAGGTGGATAAAATGGATATAGAGTGGATAAAATGGATATAGGGTGGATAAAATGGATATAGGGTGGATAAAATGGATATAGGGTGGATAAAATGGATATAGAGTGGATAAAATGGATATAAGGTGGATAAATTGGAAATAGAGTGGATAAAATGGATATAGGGTGGATAAAATGGATATAGAGTGGATAAAATGGATATAAGGTGGATAAATTGGATATAGGGTGGATAAAATGGATATAAGGTGGATAAATTGGTTATAAGGTGGATAAATTGGATATAGGTTGGATAAAATGGATATAAGGTGGATAAAATGGATATAAGGTGGATAAATTGGATATAGCGTGGATAACATGGATATAGGGTGGATAAAATGGATATAGGGTGGATAAAATGGATATAGGGTGGATAAAATGGATATAGAGTGGATAAAATGGATATAGAGTGGATAAAATGGATATAGAGTGGATAAAATGGATATAAGGTGGATAAAATGGATATAAGATGGATAAATTGGATATAGCGTGGATAAAATGGATATAAGGTGGATAAAATGGATATAGAGTGGATAAAATGGATATAGGGTGGATAAAATGGATATAGGGTGGATAAAATGGATATAGGGTGGATAAAATGGATATAGAGTGGATAAAATGGATATAAGGTGGATAAATTGGAAATAGAGTGGATAAAATGGATATAGGGTGGATAAAATGGATATAGAGTGGATAAAATGGATATAGAGTGGATAAAATGGATATAAGGTGGATAAAATGGATATAGGGTGGATAAAATGGATATAGGGTGGATAAAATGGATATAGAGTGGATAAAATGGATATAGGGTGGATAAAATGGATATAAGGTGGATAAAATGGATATAAGGTGGATAAATTGGATATAGAGTGGATAAAATGGATATAGGGTGGATAATATGGATATAGGGTGGATAAAATGGATATAGGGTGGATAAAATGGATATAAGGTGGATAAATTGGTTATAAGGTGGATAAATTGGATATAGAGTGGATAAAATGGATATAGGGTGGATAAAATGGATATAGAGTGTATAAAATGGATATAAGGTGGATAAATTGGAAATAGCGTGGATAACATGGATATAGGGTGGATAAAATGGATATAGGGTGGATAAAATGGATATAGGGTGGATAAAATGGATATAGAGTGGATAAAATGGATATAGAGTGGATAAAATGGATATAGAGTGGATAAAATGGATATAAGGTGGATAAAATGGATATAGGGTGGATAAAATGGATATAGGGTGGATAAAATGGATATAGGGTGGATAAAATGGATATAAGGTGGATAAAATGGATATAAGGTGGATAAATTGGATATAGAGTGGATAAAATGGATATAAGGTGGATAAAATGGATATAAGGTGGATAAATTGGTTATAAGGTGGATAAATTGGATATAGGTTGGATAAAATGGATATAAGGTGGATAAAATGGATATAAGGTGGATAAATTGGATATAGAGTGGATAAAATGGATATAGGGTGGATAAAATGGATATAGGGTGGATAAAATGGATATAAGGTGGATAAAATGGATATAGGGTGGATAAATTGGATATAGAGTGGATACAATGGATATAGAGTGGATAAAATGGACATAGAGTGGATAAAATGGATATAGAGTGGATAAAATGGATATAAGGTGGATAAATTGGAAATAGGGTGGATAAATTGGATATAGAGTGGATAAAATGGATATAGGGTGGATAAATTGGTTATAAGGTGGATAAATTGGATATAGAGTGGATAAAATGGATATAAGGTGGATAAATTGGTTATAAGGTGGATAAATTGGATATAGAGTGGATAAAATGGATATAGGGTGGATAAAATGGATATAGAGTGGATAAAATGGATATAAGGTGGATAAATTGGATATAGGGTGGATAAAATGGATATAAGGTGGATAAATTGGTTATAAGGTGGATAAATTGGATATAGAGTGGATAAAATGGATATAGGGTGGATAAAATGGATATAGAGTGGATAAAATGGATATAAGGTGGATAAATTGGAAATAGAGTGGATAAAATGGATATAAGGTGGATAAATTGGTTATAAGGTGGATAAAATGGATATAGGGTGGATAAAATGGATATAAGGTGGATAAATTGGTTATAAGGTGGATAAATTGGACATAGAGTGGATATAATGGATATAGAGTGGATAAAATGGACATAGAGTGGATAAAATGGATATAAAGTGGATAAAATGGATATAGAGTGGATAAAACGGATATAGGGTGGATAAAATGGATATAGAGTGGATAAAATGGATATAAGGTGGATAAAATGGATATAAGGTGGATAAAATGGATATAAGGTGGATAAATTGGATATAGGGTGGATAAATTGGTTATAAGGTGGATAAAATGGATATAGGGTGGATAAAATGGATATAAGGTGGATAAATTGGTTATAAGGTGGATAAATTGGACATAGAGTGGATATAATGGATATAGAGTGGATAAAATGGACATAGAGTGGATAAAATGGATATAGAGTGGATAAAATGGATATAGAGTGGATAAAATGGATATAGGGTGGATAAAATGGATATAGAGTGGATAAAATGGATATAAGGTGGATAAAATGGATATAGGGTGGATAAAATGGATATAAGGTGGATAAAATGGATATAGGGTGGATAAATTGGATATAGAGTGGATAAAATGGATATAGGGTGGATAAATTGGTTATAAGGTGGATAAATTGGATATAGAGTGGATAAAATGGATATAAGGTGGATATTGGTTATAAGGTGGATAAATTGGATATAGAGTGGATAAAATGGATATAAGGTGGATAAAATGGATATAAGGTGGATAAATTGGATATAAGGTGGATAAAATGGATATAAGGTGGATAAATTGGATATAGCGTGGATAACATGGATATAGGGTGGATAAAATGGATATAGGGTGGATAAAATGGATATAGGGTGGATAAAATGGATATAAGGTGGATAAATTGGTTATAGGGTGGATAAATTGGATATAGAGTGGATAAAATGGATATAGGGTGGATAAATTGGTTATAAGGTGGATAAATTGGATATAGAGTGGATAAAATGGATATAAGGTGGATAAATTGGTTATAAGGTGGATAAATTGGATATAGAGTGGATAAAATGGATATAGGGTGGATAAAATGGATATAGAGTGGATAAAATGGATATAAGGTGGATCAATTGGATATAGGGTGGATAAAATGGATATAAGGTGGATAAATTGGTTATAAGGTGGATAAATTGGATATAGAGTGGATAAAATTGATATAGGGTGGATAAAATGGATATAGAGTGGATAAAATGGATATAAGGTGGATAAATTGGAAATAGAGTGGATAAAATGGATATAAGGTGGATAAATTGGTTATAAGGTGGATAAAATGGATATAGGGTGGATAAAATGGATATAAGGTGGATAAATTGGTTATAAGGTGGAAAAATTGGACATAGAGTGGATATAATGGATATAGAGTGGATAAATTGGTTATAAGGTGGATAAATTGGACATAGAGTGGATATAATGGATATAGAGTGGATAAAATGGACATAGAGTGGATAAAATGGATATAGAGTGGATAAAATGGATATAGAGTGGATAAAATGGATATAGGGTGGATAAAATGGATATAGAGTGGATAAAATGGATATAAGGTGGATAAAATGGATATAAGGTGGATAAATTGGATATAGGGTGGATAAATTGGTTATAAGGTGGATAAAATGGATATAGGGTGGATAAAATGGATATAAGGTGGATAAAATGGATATAAGGTGGATAAATTGGATATAGCGTGGATAACATGGATATAGGGTGGATAAAATGGATATAGGGTGGATAAATTGGTTATAAGGTGGATAAATTGGATATAGAGTGGATAAAATGGATATAGGGTGGATAAAATGGATATAGAGTGTATAAAATGGATATAAGGTGGATAAATTGGATATAGCGTGAATAACATGGATATAGGTTGGATAAAATGGATATAAGGTGGATAAAATGGATATAAGGTGGATAAATTGGATATAGCGTGGATAAAATGGATATAAGGTGGATAAAATGGATATAGAGTGGATAAAATGGATATAGGGTGGATAAAATGGATATAGGGTGGATAAAATGGATATAGGGTGGATAAAATGGATATAGAGTGGATAAAATGGATATAAGGTGGATAAATTGGAAATAGAGTGGATAAAATGGATATAGGGTGGATAAAATGGATATAGAGTGGATAAAATGGATATAGAGTGGATAAAATGGATATAAGGTGGATAAAATGGATATAGGGTGGATAAAATGGATATAGGGTGGATAAAATGGATATAGAGTGGATAAAATGGATATAGGGTGGATAAAATGGATATAAGGTGGATAAAATGGATATAAGGTGGATAAATTGGATATAGAGTGGATAAAATGGATATAGGGTGGATAATATGGATATAGGGTGGATAAAATGGATATAGGGTGGATAAAATGGATATAGGGTGGATAAAATGGATATAAGGTGGATAAATTGGTTATAAGGTGGATAAATTGGATATAGAGTGGATAAAATGGATATAGGGTGGATAAAATGGATATAGAGTGTATAAAATGGATATAAGGTGGATAAATTGGAAATAGCGTGGATAACATGGATATAGGGTGGATAAAATGGATATAGGGTGGATAAAATGGATATAGGGTGGATAAAATGGATATAGAGTGGATAAAATGGATATAGAGTGGATAAAATGGATATAGAGTGGATAAAATGGATATAAGGTGGATAAAATGGATATAGGGTGGATAAAATGGATATAGGGTGGATAAAATGGATATAGGGTGGATAAAATGGATATAAGGTGGATAAAATGGATATAAGGTGGATAAATTGGATATAGAGTGGATAAAATGGATATAAGGTGGATAAAATGGATATAAGGTGGATAAATTGGTTATAAGGTGGATAAATTGGATATAGGTTGGATAAAATGGATATAAGGTGGATAAAATGGATATAAGGTGGATAAATTGGATATAGAGTGGATAAAATGGATATAGGGTGGATAAAATGGATATAGGGTGGATAAAATGGATATAAGGTGGATAAAATGGATATAGGGTGGATAAATTGGATATAGAGTGGATACAATGGATATAGAGTGGATAAAATGGACATAGAGTGGATAAAATGGATATAGAGTGGATAAAATGGATATAAGGTGGATAAATTGGAAATAGGGTGGATAAATTGGATATAGAGTGGATAAAATGGATATAGGGTGGATAAATTGGTTATAAGGTGGATAAATTGGATATAGAGTGGATAAAATGGATATAAGGTGGATAAATTGGTTATAAGGTGGATAAATTGGATATAGAGTGGATAAAATGGATATAGGGTGGATAAAATGGATATAGAGTGGATAAAATGGATATAAGGTGGATAAATTGGATATAGGGTGGATAAAATGGATATAAGGTGGATAAATTGGTTATAAGGTGGATAAATTGGATATAGAGTGGATAAAATGGATATAGGGTGGATAAAATGGATATAGAGTGGATAAAATGGATATAAGGTGGATAAATTGGAAATAGAGTGGATAAAATGGATATAAGGTGGATAAATTGGTTATAAGGTGGATAAAATGGATATAGGGTGGATAAAATGGATATAAGGTGGATAAATTGGTTATAAGGTGGATAAATTGGACATAGAGTGGATATAATGGATATAGAGTGGATAAAATGGACATAGAGTGGATAAAATGGATATAAAGTGGATAAAATGGATATAGAGTGGATAAAACGGATATAGGGTGGATAAAATGGATATAGAGTGGATAAAATGGATATAAGGTGGATAAAATGGATATAAGGTGGATAAAATGGATATAAGGTGGATAAATTGGATATAGGGTGGATAAATTGGTTATAAGGTGGATAAAATGGATATAGGGTGGATAAAATGGATATAAGGTGGATAAATTGGTTATAAGGTGGATAAATTGGACATAGAGTGGATATAATGGATATAGAGTGGATAAAATGGACATAGAGTGGATAAAATGGATATAGAGTGGATAAAATGGATATAGAGTGGATAAAATGGATATAGGGTGGATAAAATGGATATAGAGTGGATAAAATGGATATAAGGTGGATAAAATGGATATAGGGTGGATAAAATGGATATAAGGTGGATACAATGGATATAGGGTGGATAAATTGGATATAGAGTGGATAAAATGGGTATAGGGTGGATAAATTGGTTATAAGGTGGATAAATTGGATATAGAGTGGATAAAATGGATATAAGGTGGATATTGGTTATAAGGTGGATAAATTGGATATAGAGTGGATAAAATGGATATAAGGTGGATAAAATGGATATAAGGTGGATAAATTGGATATAAGGTGGATAAAATGGATATAAGGTGGATAAATTGGATATAGCGTGGATAACATGGATATAGGGTGGATAAAATGGATATAGGGTGGATAAAATGGATATAGGGTGGATAAAATGGATATAAGGTGGATAAATTGGTTATAGGGTGGATAAATTGGATATAGAGTGGATAAAATGGATATAGGGTGGATAAATTGGTTATAAGGTGGATAAATTGGATATAGAGTGGATAAAATGGATATAAGGTGGATAAATTGGTTATAAGGTGGATAAATTGGATATAGAGTGGATAAAATGGATATAGGGTGGATAAAATGGATATAGAGTGGATAAAATGGATATAGGGTGGATAAAATGGATATAGAGTGGATAAAATGGATATAAGGTGGATAAATTGGAAATAGAGTGGATAAAATGGATATAAGGTGGATAAATTGGTTATAAGGTGGATAAAATGGATATAGGGTGGATAAAATGGATATAAGGTGGATAAATTGGTTATAAGGTGGAAAAATTGGACATAGAGTGGATATAATGGATATAGAGTGGATAAATTGGTTATAAGGTGGATAAATTGGACATAGAGTGGATGTAATGGATATAGAGTGGATAAAATGGACATAGAGTGGATAAAATGGATATAGAGTGGATAAAATGGATATAGAGTGGATAAAATGGATATAGGGTGGATAAAATGGATATAGAGTGGATAAAATGGATATAAGGTGGATAAAATGGATATAAGGTGGATAAATTGGATATAGGGTGGATAAATTGGTTATAAGGTGGATAAAATGGATATAGGGTGGATAAAATGGATATAAGGTGGATAAAATGGATATAAGGTGGATAAATTGGATATAGCGTGGATAACATGGATATAGGGTGGATAAAATGGATATAGGGTGGATAAATTGGTTATAAGGTGGATAAATTGGATATAGAGTGGATAAAATGGATATAGGGTGGATAAAATGGATATAGAGTGTATAAAATGGATATAAGGTGGATAAATTGGATATAGCGTGAATAACATGGATATAGGTTGGATAAAATGGATATAAGGTGGATAAAATGGATATAAGATGGATAAATTGGATATAGCGTGGATAAAATGGATATAAGGTGGATAAAATGGATATAGAGTGGATAAAATGGATATAGGGTGGATAAAATGGATATAGGGTGGATAAAATGGATATAGGGTGGATAAAATGGATATAGAGTGGATAAAATGGATATAAGGTGGATAAATTGGAAATAGAGTGGATAAAATGGATATAGGGTGGATAAAATGGATATAGAGTGGATAAAATGGATATAAGGTGGATAAATTGGAAATAGAGTGGATAAAATGGATATAAGGTGGATAAATTGGTTATAAGGTGGATAAAATGGATATAGGGTGGATAAAATGGATATAAGGTGGATAAATTGGTTATAAGGTGGATAAATTGGACATAGAGTGGATATAATGGATATAGAGTGGATAAAATGGACATAGAGTGGATAAAATGGATATAAAGTGGATAAAATGGATATAGAGTGGATAAAACGGATATAGGGTGGATAAAATGGATATAGAGTGGATAAAATGGATATAAGGTGGATAAAATGGATATAAGGTGGATAAAATGGATATAAGGTGGATAAATTGGATATAGGGTGGATAAATTGGTTATAAGGTGGATAAAATGGATATAGGGTGGATAAAATGGATATAAGGTGGATAAATTGGTTATAAGGTGGATAAATTGGACATAGAGTGGATATAATGGATATAGAGTGGATAAAATGGACATAGAGTGGATAAAATGGATATAGAGTGGATAAAATGGATATAGAGTGGATAAAATGGATATAGGGTGGATAAAATGGATATAGAGTGGATAAAATGGATATAAGGTGGATAAAATGGATATAGGGTGGATAAAATGGATATAAGGTGGATAAAATGGATATAGGGTGGATAAATTGGATATAGAGTGGATAAAATGGATATAGGGTGGATAAATTGGTTATAAGGTGGATAAATTGGATATAGAGTGGATAAAATGGATATAAGGTGGATATTGGTTATAAGGTGGATAAATTGGATATAGAGTGGATAAAATGGATATAAGGTGGATAAAATGGATATAAGGTGGATAAATTGGATATAAGGTGGATAAAATGGATATAAGGTGGATAAATTGGATATAGCGTGGATAACATGGATATAGGGTGGATAAAATGGATATAGGGTGGATAAAATGGATATAGGGTGGATAAAATGGATATAAGGTGGATAAATTGGTTATAGGGTGGATAAATTGGATATAGAGTGGATAAAATGGATATAGGGTGGATAAAATGGATATAGAGTGGATAAAATGGATATAAGGTGGATCAATTGGATATAGGGTGGATAAAATGGATATAAGGTGGATAAATTGGTTATAAGGTGGATAAATTGGATATAGAGTGGATAAAATGGATATAGGGTGGATAAAATGGATATAGAGTGGATAAAATGGATATAAGGTGGATAAAATGGATATAGGGTGGATAAATTGGATATAGAGTGGATAAAATGGATATAGGGTGGATAAATTGGATATAGAGTGGATAAAATGGATATAAGGTGGATAAAATGGATATAGGGTGGATAAAATGGATATAAGGTGGATAAAATGGATATAGGGTGGATAAATTGGATATAGAGTGGATAAAATGGATATAGGGTGGATAAATTGGTTATAAGGTGGATAAATTGGATATAGAGTGGATAAAATGGATATAAGGTGGATATTGGTTATAAGGTGGATAAATTGGATATAGAGTGGATAAAATGGATATAAGGTGGATAAAATGGATATAAGGTGGATAAATTGGATATAAGGTGGATAAAATGGATATAAGGTGGATAAATTGGATATAGCGTGGATAACATGGATATAGGGTGGATAAAATGGATATAGGGTGGATAAAATGGATATAGGGTGGATAAAATGGATATAAGGTGGATAAATTGGTTATAGGGTGGATAAATTGGATATAGAGTGGATAAAATGGATATAGGGTGGATAAATTGGTTATAAGGTGGATAAATTGGATATAGAGTGGATAAAATGGATATAAGGTGGATAAATTGGTTATAAGGTGGATAAATTGGATATAGAGTGGATAAAATGGATATAGGGTGGATAAAATGGATATAGAGTTGATAAAATGGATATAAGGTGGATCAATTGGATATAGGGTGGATAAAATGGATATAAGGTGGATAAATTGGTTATAAGGTGGATAAATTGGATATAGAGTGGATAAAATGGATATAGGGTGGATAAAATGGATATAGAGTGGATAAAATGGATATAAGGTGGATAAATTGGAAATAGAGTGGATAAAATGGATATAAGGTGGATAAATTGGTTATAAGGTGGATAAAATGGATATAGGGTGGATAAAATGGATATAAGGTGGATAAATTGGTTATAAGGTGGAAAAATTGGACATAGAGTGGATATAATGGATATAGAGTGGATAAATTGGTTATAAGGTGGATAAATTGGACATAGAGTGGATATAATGGATATAGAGTGGATAAAATGGACATAGAGTGGATAAAATGGATATAGAGTGGATAAAATGGATATAGAGTGGATAAAATGGATATAGGGTGGATAAAATGGATATAGAGTGGATAAAATGGATATAAGGTGGATAAAATGGATATAAGGTGGATAAATTGGATATAGGGTGGATAAATTGGTTATAAGGTGGATAAAATGGATATGGGGTGGATAAAATGGATATAAGGTGGATAAAATGGATATAAGGTGGATAAATTGGATATAGCGTGGATAACATGGATATAGGGTGGATAAAATGGATATAGGGTGGATAAATTGGTTATAAGGTGGATAAATTGGATATAGAGTGGATAAAATGGATATAGGGTGGATAAAATGGATATAGAGTGTATAAAATGGATATAAGGTGGATAAATTGGATATAGCGTGAATAACATGGATATAGGTTGGATAAAATGGATATAAGGTGGATAAAATGGATATAAGATGGATAAATTGGATATAGCGTGGATAAAATGGATATAAGGTGGATAAAATGGATATAGAGTGGATAAAATGGATATAGGGTGGATAAAATGGATATAGGGTGGATAAAATGGATATAGGGTGGATAAAATGGATATAGAGTGGATAAAATGGATATAAGGTGGATAAATTGGAAATAGAGTGGATAAAATGGATATAGGGTGGATAAAATGGATATAGAGTGGATAAAATGGATATAAGGTGGATAAATTGGATATAGGGTGGATAAAATGGATATAAGGTGGATAAATTGGTTATAAGGTGGATAAATTGGATATAGGTTGGATAAAATGGATATAAGGTGGATAAAATGGATATAAGGTGGATAAATTGGATATAGCGTGGATAACATGGATATAGGGTGGATAAAATGGATATAGGGTGGATAAAATGGATATAGGGTGGATAAAATGGATATAGAGTGGATAAAATGGATATAGAGTGGATAAAATGGATATAGAGTGGATAAAATGGATATAAGGTGGATAAAATGGATATAAGATGGATAAATTGGATATAGCGTGGATAAAATGGATATAAGGTGGATAAAATGGATATAGAGTGGATAAAATGGATATAGGGTGGATAAAATGGATATAGGGTGGATAAAATGGATATAGGGTGGATAAAATGGATATAGAGTGGATAAAATGGATATAAGGTGGATAAATTGGAAATAGAGTGGATAAAATGGATATAGGGTGGATAAAATGGATATAGAGTGGATAAAATGGATATAGAGTGGATAAAATGGATATAAGGTGGATAAAATGGATATAGGGTGGATAAAATGGATATAGGGTGGATAAAATGGATATAGAGTGGATAAAATGGATATAGGGTGGATAAAATGGATATAAGGTGGATAAAATGGATATAAGGTGGATAAATTGGATATAGAGTGGATAAAATGGATATAGGGTGGATAATATGGATATAGGGTGGATAAAATGGATATAGGGTGGATAAAATGGATATAGGGTGGATAAAATGGATATAAGGTGGATAAATTGGTTATAAGGTGGATAAATTGGATATAGAGTGGATAAAATGGATATAGGGTGGATAAAATGGATATAGAGTGTATAAAATGGATATAAGGTGGATAAATTGGAAATAGCGTGGATAACATGGATATAGGGTGGATAAAATGGATATAGGGTGGATAAAATGGATATAGGGTGGATAAAATGGATATAGAGTGGATAAAATGGATATAGAGTGGATAAAATGGATATAGAGTGGATAAAATGGATATAAGGTGGATAAAATGGATATAGGGTGGATAAAATGGATATAGGGTGGATAAAATGGATATAGGGTGGATAAAATGGATATAAGGTGGATAAAATGGATATAGGGTGGATAAATTGGATATAGAGTGGATACAATGGATATAGAGTGGATAAAATGGACATAGAGTGGATAAAATGGATATAGAGTGGATAAAATGGATATAAGGTGGATAAATTGGAAATAGGGTGGATAAATTGGATATAGAGTGGATAAAATGGATATAGGGTGGATAAATTGGTTATAAGGTGGATAAATTGGATATAGAGTGGATAAAATGGATATAAGGTGGATAAATTGGTTATAAGGTGGATAAATTGGATATAGAGTGGATAAAATGGATATAGGGTGGATAAAATGGATATAGAGTGGATAAAATGGATATAAGGTGGATAAATTGGATATAGGGTGGATAAAATGGATATAAGGTGGATAAATTGGTTATAAGGTGGATAAATTGGATATAGAGTGGATAAAATGGATATAGGGTGGATAAAATGGATATAGAGTGGATAAAATGGATATAAGGTGGATAAATTGGAAATAGAGTGGATAAAATGGATATAAGGTGGATAAATTGGTTATAAGGTGGATAAAATGGATATAGGGTGGATAAAATGGATATAAGGTGGATAAATTGGTTATAAGGTGGATAAATTGGACATAGAGTGGATATAATGGATATAGAGTGGATAAAATGGACATAGAGTGGATAAAATGGATATAAAGTGGATAAAATGGATATAGAGTGGATAAAACGGATATAGGGTGGATAAAATGGATATAGAGTGGATAAAATGGATATAAGGTGGATAAAATGGATATAAGGTGGATAAAATGGATATAAGGTGGATAAAATGGATATAAGGTGGATAAATTGGATATAGGGTGGATAAATTGGTTATAAGGTGGATAAAATGGATATAGGGTGGATAAAATGGATATAAGGTGGATAAATTGGTTATAAGGTGGATAAATTGGACATAGAGTGGATATAATGGATATAGAGTGGATAAAATGGACATAGAGTGGATAAAATGGATATAGAGTGGATAAAATGGATATAGAGTGGATAAAATGGATATAGGGTGGATAAAATGGATATAGAGTGGATAAAATGGATATAAGGTGGATAAAATGGATATAGGGTGGATAAAATGGATATAAGGTGGATAAAATGGATATAGGGTGGATAAATTGGATATAGAGTGGATAAAATGGATATAGGGTGGATAAATTGGTTATAAGGTGGATAAATTGGATATAGAGTGGATAAAATGGATATAAGGTGGATATTGGTTATAAGGTGGATAAATTGGATATAGAGTGGATAAAATGGATATAAGGTGGATAAAATGGATATAAGGTGGATAAATTGGATATAAGGTGGATAAAATGGATATAAGGTGGATAAATTGGATATAGCGTGGATAACATGGATATAGGGTGGATAAAATGGATATAGGGTGGATAAAATGGATATAGGGTGGATAAAATGGATATAAGGTGGATAAATTGGTTATAGGGTGGATAAATTGGATATAGAGTGGATAAAATGGATATAGGGTGGATAAATTGGTTATAAGGTGGATAAATTGGATATAGAGTGGATAAAATGGATATAGGGTGGATAAAATGGATATAGAGTGGATAAAATGGATATAAGGTGGATAAATTGGATATAGGGTGGATAAAATGGATATAAGGTGGATAAATTGGTTATAAGGTGGATAAATTGGATATAGAGTGGATAAAATGGATATAGGGTGGATAAAATGGATATAGAGTGGATAAAATGGATATAAGGTGGATAAATTGGAAATAGAGTGGATAAAATGGATATAAGGTGGATAAATTGGTTATAAGGTGGATAAAATGGATATAGGGTGGATAAAATGGATATAAGGTGGATAAATTGGTTATAAGGTGGATAAATTGGACATAGAGTGGATATAATGGATATAGAGTGGATAAAATGGACATAGAGTGGATAAAATGGATATAAAGTGGATAAAATGGATATAGAGTGGATAAAACGGATATAGGGTGGATAAAATGGATATAGAGTGGATAAAATGGATATAAGGTGGATAAAATGGATATAAGGTGGATAAAATGGATATAAGGTGGATAAATTGGATATAGGGTGGATAAATTGGTTATAAGGTGGATAAAATGGATATAGGGTGGATAAAATGGATATAGAGTGGATAAAATGGATATAAGGTGGATAAAATGGATATAGGGTGGATAAAATGGATATAAGGTGGATAAAATGGATATAGGGTGGATAAATTGGATATAGAGTGGATAAAATGGATATAGGGTGGATAAATTGGTTATAAGGTGGATAAATTGGATATAGAGTGGATAAAATGGATATAAGGTGGATATTGGTTATAAGGTGGATAAATTGGATATAGAGTGGATAAAATGGATATAAGGTGGATAAAATGGATATAAGGTGGATAAATTGGATATAAGGTGGATAAAATGGATATAAGGTGGATAAATTGGATATAGCGTGGATAACATGGATATAGGGTGGATAAAATGGATATAGGGTGGATAAAATGGATATAGGGTGGATAAAATGGATATAAGGTGGATAAATTGGTTATAGGGTGGATAAATTGGATATAGAGTGGATAAAATGGATATAGGGTGGATAAATTGGTTATAAGGTGGATAAATTGGATATAGAGTGGATAAAATGGATATAAGGTGGATAAATTGGTTATAAGGTGGATAAATTGGATATAGAGTGGATAAAATGGATATAGGGTGGATAAAATGGATATAGAGTGGATAAAATGGATATAAGGTGGATCAATTGGATATAGGGTGGATAAAATGGATATAAGGTGGATAAATTGGTTATAAGGTGGATAAATTGGATATAGAGTGGATAAAATGGATATAGGGTGGATAAAATGGATATAGAGTGGATAAAATGGATATAAGGTGGATAAATTGGAAATAGAGTGGATAAAATGGATATAAGGTGGATAAATTGGTTATAAGGTGGATAAAATGGATATAGGGTGGATAAAATGGATATAAGGTGGATAAATTGGTTATAAGGTGGAAAAATTGGACATAGAGTGGATATAATGGATATAGAGTGGATAAATTGGTTATAAGGTGGATAAATTGGACATAGAGTGGATGTAATGGATATAGAGTGGATAAAATGGACATAGAGTGGATAAAATGGATATAGAGTGGATAAAATGGATATAGAGTGGATAAAATGGATATAGGGTGGATAAAATGGATATAGAGTGGATAAAATGGATATAAGGTGGATAAAATGGATATAAGGTGGATAAATTGGATATAGGGTGGATAAATTGGTTATAAGGTGGATAAAATGGATATAGGGTGGATAAAATGGATATAAGGTGGATAAAATGGATATAAGGTGGATAAATTGGATATAGCGTGGATAACATGGATATAGGGTGGATAAAATGGATATAGGGTGGATAAATTGGTTATAAGGTGGATAAATTGGATATAGAGTGGATAAAATGGATATAGGGTGGATAAAATGGATATAGAGTGTATAAAATGGATATAAGGTGGATAAATTGGATATAGCGTGAATAACATGGATATAGGTTGGATAAAATGGATATAAGGTGGATAAAATGGATATAAGATGGATAAATTGGATATAGCGTGGATAAAATGGATATAAGGTGGATAAAATGGATATAGAGTGGATAAAATGGATATAGGGTGGATAAAATGGATATAGGGTGGATAAAATGGATATAGGGTGGATAAAATGGATATAGAGTGGATAAAATGGATATAAGGTGGATAAATTGGAAATAGAGTGGATAAAATGGATATAGGGTGGATAAAATGGATATAGAGTGGATAAAATGGATATAAGGTGGATAAATTGGATATAGGGTGGATAAAATGGATATAAGGTGGATAAATTGGTTATAAGGTGGATAAATTGGATATAGGTTGGATAAAATGGATATAAGGTGGATAAAATGGATATAAGGTGGATAAATTGGATATAGCGTGGATAACATGGATATAGGGTGGATAA
Source organism: Pemphredon lugubris (assembly GCA_933228935.1). Taxonomy (NCBI): domain Eukaryota; kingdom Metazoa; phylum Arthropoda; class Insecta; order Hymenoptera; family Crabronidae; genus Pemphredon; species Pemphredon lugubris. Next base: position 71,509 of record CAKOGF010000004.1, read on the forward strand.
AATGGATATAGGGTGGATAAAATGGATATAGGGTGGATAAAATGGATATAGAGTGGATAAAATGGATATAGAGTGGATAAAATGGATATAGAGTGGATAAAATGGATATAAGGTGGATAAAATGGATATAGGGTGGATAAAATGGATATAGGGTGGATAAAATGGATATAGGGTGGATAAAATGGATATAGGGTGGATAAAATGGATATAGGGTGGATAAAATGGATATAGAGTGGATAAAATGGATATAAGGTGGATAAATTGGACATAGAGTGGATATAATGGATATAGAGTGGATAAAATGGATATAGGGTGGATAAAATGGATATAGGTTGGATAAAATGGATATAGGGTGGATAAAATGGATATAAGGTGGATAAAATGGATATAGGGTGGATAAAATGGATATAAGGTGGATAAATTGGTTATAAGGTGGATAAATTGGACATAGAGTGGATATAATGGATATAGAGTGGATAAAATGGACATAGAGTGGATAAAATGGATATAGAGTGGATAAAATGGATATAGAGTGGATAAAATGGATATAGGGTGGATAAAATGGATATAGAGTGGATAAAATGGATATAAGGTGGATAAAATGGATATAGGGTGGATAAAATGGATATAAGGTGGATAAAATGGATATAAGGTGGATAAATTGGTAATAAGCTGGATAAATTGGATATAGGTTGGATAAAATGGATATAAGGTGGATAAAATGGATATAAGGTGGATAAATTGGATATAGAGTGGATAAAATGGATATAGGGTGGATAAAATGGATATAGGGTGGATAAAATGGATATAAGGTGGATAAAATGGATATAGGGTGGATAAATTGGATATAGAGTGGATACAATGGATATAGAGTGGATAAAATGGACATAGAGTGGATAAAATGGATATAGAGTGGATAAAATGGATATAAGGTGGATAAATTGGAAATAGGGTGGATAAATTGGATATAGAGTGGATAAAATGGATATAGGGTGGATAAATTGGTTATAAGGTGGATAAATTGGATATAGAGTGGATAAAATGGATATAAGGTGGATAAATTGGTTATAAGGTGGATAAATTGGATATAGAGTGGATAAAATGGATATAGGGTGGATAAAATGGATATAGAGTGGATAAAATGGATATAAGGTGGATAAATTGGATATAGGGTGGATAAAATGGATATAAGGTGGATAAATTGGTTATAAGGTGGATAAATTGGATATAGAGTGGATAAAATGGATATAGGGTGGATAAAATGGATATAGAGTGGATAAAATGGACATAGAGTGGATAAAATGGATATAAAGTGGATAAAATGGATATAGAGTGGATAAAACGGATATAGGGTGGATAAAATGGATATAGAGTGGATAAAATGGATATAAGGTGGATAAAATGGATATAAGGTGGATAAAATGGATATAAGGTGGATAAATTGGATATAGGGTGGATAAATTGGTTATAAGGTGGATAAAATGGATATAGGGTGGATAAAATGGATATAAGGTGGATAAATTGGTTATAAGGTGGATAAATTGGACATAGAGTGGATATAATGGATATAGAGTGGATAAAATGGACATAGAGTGGATAAAATGGATATAGAGTGGATAAAATGGATATAGAGTGGATAAAATGGATATAGGGTGGATAAAATGGATATAGAGTGGATAAAATGGATATAGGGTGGATAAAATGGATATAAGGTGGATAAAATGGATATAGGGTGGATAAATTGGATATAGAGTGGATAAAATGGATATAGGGTGGATAAATTGGTTATAAGTTGGATAAATTGGATATAGAGTGGATAAAATGGATATAAGGTGGATATTGGTTATAAGGTGGATAAATTGGATATAGAGTGGATAAAATGGATATAGGGTGGATAAAATGGATATAGAGTGGATAAAATGGATATAAGGTGGATAAATTGGATATAGGGTGGATAAAATGGATATAAGGTGGATAAATTGGTTATAAGGTGGATAAATTGGATATAGAGTGGATAAAATGGATATAGGGTGGATAAAATGGATATAGAGTGGATAAAATGGATATAAGGTGGATAAATTGGAAATAGAGTGGATAAAATGGATATAAGGTGGATAAATTGGTTATAAGGTGGATAAATTGGATATAGGTTGGATAAAATGGATATAAGGTGGATAAAATGGATATAAGGTGGATAAATTGGATATAGCGTGGATAACATGGATATAGGGTGGATAAAATGGATATAGGGTGGATAAAATGGATATAGGGTGGATAAAATGGATATAGAGTGGATAAAATGGATATAGAGTGGATAAAATGGATATAGAGTGGATAAAATGGATATAAGGTGGATAAAATGGATATAGGGTGGATAAAATGGATATAGGGTGGATAAAATGGATATAGGGTGGATAAAATGGATATAGGGTGGATAAAATGGATATAGAGTGGATAAAATGGATATAAGGTGGATAAATTGGACATAGAGTGGATATAATGGATATAGAGTGGATAAAATGGATATAGGGTGGATAAAATGGATATAGGGTGGATAAAATGGATATAGGGTGGATAAAATGGATATAAGGTGGATAAAATGGATATAAGGTGAATAAATTGGTTATAGAGTGGATAAAATGGATATAGGGTGGATAAAATGGATATAGGGTGGATAAAATGGATATAAGGTGGATAAAATGGATATAGGGTGGATAAATTGGATATAGGGTGGATAAAATGGGTATAAGGTGGATAAATTGGTTATAAGGTGGATAAATTGGATATAAGGTGGATAAAATGGATATAAGGTGGATAAATTGGATATAGCGTGGATAACATGGATATAGGGTGGATAAAATGGATATAGGGTGGATAAAATGGATATAGGGTGGATAAAATGGATATAGAGTGGATAAAATGGATATAGAGTGGATAAAATGGATATAAGGTGGATAAAATGGATATAGGGTGGATAAAATGGATATAGGGTGAATAAAATGGATATAGGGTGGATAAAATGGATATAGGGTGGATAAAATGGATATAGGGTGGATAAAATGGATATAGGGTGGATAAAATGGATATAGAGTGGATAAAATGGATATAAGGTGGATAAATTGGAAATAGAGTGGATAAAATGGATATAAGGTGGATAAATTGGTTATAAGGTGGATAAATTGGATATAGGTTGGATAAAACGGATATAAGGTGGATAAAATGGATATAGGGTGGATAAAATGGATATAGGGTGGATAAAATGGATATATAGTGGATAAAATGGATATAGGGTGGATAAAATGGATATAAGGTGGATAAAATGGATATAAGGTGGATAAATTGGATATAGAGTGGATAAAATGGATATAGGGTGGATAATATGGATATAGGGTGGATAAAATGGATATAGGGTGGATAAAATGGATATAGGGTGGATAAAATGGATATAAGGTGGATAAATTGGTTATAAGGTGGATAAATTGGATATAGAGTGGATAAAATGGATATAGAGTGGATAAAATGGATATAAGGTGGATAAATTGGAAATAGGGTGGATAAATTGGATATAGAGTGGATAAAATGGATATAGGGTGGATAAATTGGTTATAAGGTGGATAAATTGGATATAGAGTGGATAAAATGGATATAAGGTGGATAAATTGGTTATAAGGTGGATAAATTGGATATAGAGTGGATAAAATGGATATAGGGTGGATAAAATGGATATAGAGTGGATAAAATGGATATAAGGTGGATAAATTGGATATAGGGTGGATAAAATGGATATAAGGTGGATAAAATGGATATAGGGTGGATAAATTGGATATAGGGTGGATAAAATGGATATAAGGTGGATAAATTGGTTATAAGGTGGATAAATTGGATATAAGGTGGATAAAATGGATATAAGGTGGATAAATTGGATATAGCGTGGATAACATGGATATAGGGTGGATAAAATGGATATAGGGTGGATAAAATGGATATAGGGTGGATAAAATGGATATAGAGTGGATAAAATGGATATAGAGTGGATAAAATGGATATAAGGTGGATAAAATGGATATAGGGTGGATAAAATGGATATAGGGTGAATAAAATGGATATAGGGTGGATAAAATGGATATAGGGTGGATAAAATGGATATAGGGTGGATAAATTGGATATAGGGTGGATAAAATGGATATAAGGTGGATAAATTGGATATAGGGTGGATAAAATGGATATAAGGTGGATAAAATGGATATAGGGTGGATAAATTGGATATAGGGTGGATAAAATGGATATAAGGTGGATAAATTGGTTATAAGGTGGATAAATTGGATATAAGGTGGATAAAATGGATATAAGGTGGATAAATTGGATATAGCGTGGATAACATGGATATAGGGTGGATAAAATGGATATAGGGTGGATAAAATGGATATAGGGTGGATAAAATGGATATAGAGTGGATAAAATGGATATAAGGTGGATAAAATGGATATAGGGTGGATAAAATGGATATAAGGTGGATAAAATGGATATAGGGTGGATAAAATGGATATAGGGTGGATAAAATGGATATATAGTGGATAAAATGGATATAGGGTGGATAAAATGGATATAAGGTGGATAAAATGGATATAAGGTGGATAAATTGGATATAGAGTGGATAAAATGGATATAGGGTGGATAATATGGATATAGGGTGGATAAAATGGATATAGGGTGGATAAAATGGATATAGGGTGGATAAAATGGATATAAGGTGGATAAATTGGTTATAAGGTGGATAAATTGGATATAGAGTGGATAAAATGGATATAGAGTGTATAAAATGGATATAAGGTGGATAAATTGGATATAGCGTGGATAACATGGATATAGGGTGGATAAAATGGATATAGGGTGGATAAAATGGATATAGGGTGGATAAAATGGATATAGAGTGGATAAAATGGATATAGAGTGGATAAAATGGATATAAGGTGGATAAAATGGATATAGGGTGGATAAAATGGATATAGGGTGGATAAAATGGATATAGGGTGGATAAAATGGATATAAGGTGGATAAAATGGATATAAGGTGGATAAATTGGATATAGAGTGGATAAAATGGATATAAGGTGGATAAAATGGATATAAGGTGGATAAATTGGTTATAAGGTGGATAAATTGGATATAGGTTGGATAAAATGGATATAAGGTGGATAAAATGGATATAAGGTGGATAAATTGGATATAGAGTGGATAAAATGGATATAGGGTGGATAAAATGGATATAGGGTGGATAAAATGGATATAAGGTGGATAAAATGGATATAGGGTGGATAAATTGGATATAGAGTGGATACAATGGATATAGAGTGGATAAAATGGACATAGAGTGGATAAAATGGATATAGAGTGGATAAAATGGATATAAGGTGGATAAATTGGAAATAGGGTGGATAAATTGGATATAGAGTGGATAAAATGGATATAGGGTGGATAAATTGGTTATAAGGTGGATAAATTGGATATAGAGTGGATAAAATGGATATAAGGTGGATAAATTGGTTATAAGGTGGATAAATTGGATATAGAGTGGATAAAATGGATATAGGGTGGATAAAATGGATATAGAGTGGATAAATTGGATATAGGGTGGATAAAATGGATATAAGGTGGATAAAATGGATATAGGGTGGATAAATTGGATATAGGGTGGATAAAATGGATATAAGGTGGATAAATTGGTTATAAGGTGGATAAATTGGATATAAGGTGGATAAAATGGATATAAGGTGGATAAATTGGATATAGCGTGGATAACATGGATATAGGGTGGATAAAATGGATATAGGGTGGATAAAATGGATATAGGGTGGATAAAATGGATATAGAGTGGATAAAATGGATATAGAGTGGATAAAATGGATATAAGGTGGATAAAATGGATATAGGGTGGATAAAATGGATATAGGGTGAATAAAATGGATATAGGGTGGATAAAATGGATATAGGGTGGATAAAATGGATATAGGGTGGATAAATTGGATATAGGGTGGATAAAATGGATATAAGGTGGATAAATTGGATATAGGGTGGATAAAATGGATATAAGGTGGATAAAATGGATATAGGGTGGATAAATTGGATATAGGGTGGATAAAATGGATATAAGGTGGATAAATTGGTTATAAGGTGGATAAATTGGATATAAGGTGGATAAAATGGATATAAGGTGGATAAATTGGATATAGCGTGGATAACATGGATATAGGGTGGATAAAATGGATATAGGGTGGATAAAATGGATATAGGGTGGATAAAATGGATATAGAGTGGATAAAATGGATATAGAGTGGATAAAATGGATATAAGGTGGATAAAATGGATATAGGGTGGATAAAATGGATATAGGGTGAATAAAATGGATATAGGGTGGATAAAATGGATATAGGGTGGATAAAATGGATATAGGGTGGATAAAATGGATATAGGGTGGATAAAATGGATATAGAGTGGATAAAATGGATATAAGGTGGATAAATTGGAAATAGAGTGGATAAAATGGATATAAGGTGGATAAATTGGTTATAAGGTGGATAAATTGGATATAGGTTGGATAAAACGGATATAAGGTGGATAAAATGGATATAGGGTGGATAAAATGGATATAGGGTGGATAAAATGGATATATAGTGGATAAAATGGATATAGGGTGGATAAAATGGATATAAGGTGGATAAAATGGATATAAGGTGGATAAATTGGATATAGAGTGGATAAAATGGATATAGGGTGGATAAAATGGATATAAGGTGGATAAATTGGTTATAAGGTGGATAAATTGGATATAGAGTGGATAAAATGGATATAGAGTGTATAAAATGGATATAAGGTGGATAAATTGGATATAGCGTGGATAACATGGATATAGGGTGGATAAAATGGATATAGGGTGGATAAAATGGATATAGGGTGGATAAAATGGATATAGAGTGGATAAAATGGATATAGAGTGGATAAAATGGATATAGAGTGGATAAAATGGATATAAGGTGGATAAAATGGATATAGGGTGGATAAAATGGATATAGGGTGGATAAAATGGATATAGGGTGGATAAAATGGATATAAGGTGGATAAAATGGATATAAGGTGGATAAATTGGATATAGAGTGGATAAAATGGATATAAGGTGGATAAAATGGATATAAGGTGGATAAATTGGTTATAAGGTGGATAAATTGGATATAGGTTGGATAAAATGGATATAAGGTGGATAAAATGGATATAAGGTGGATAAATTGGATATAGAGTGGATAAAATGGATATAGGGTGGATAAAATGGATATAGGGTGGATAAAATGGATATAAGGTGGATAAATTGGATATAGGGTGGATAAAATGGATATAAGGTGGATAAAATGGATATAAGGTGGATAAATTGGTTATAAGGTGGATAAATTGGATATAGGTTGGATAAAATGGATATAAGGTGGATAAATTGGAAATAGGGTGGATAAATTGGATATAGAGTGGATAAAATGGATATAGGGTGGATAAATTGGTTATAAGGTGGATAAATTGGATATAGAGTGGATAAAATGGATATAAGGTGGATAAATTGGTTATAAGGTGGATAAATTGGATATAGAGTGGATAAAATGGATATAGGGTGGATAAAATGGATATAGAGTGGATAAAATGGATATAAGGTGGATAAATTGGATATAGGGTGGATAAATTGTTTATAAGGTGGATAAAATGGATATAGGGTGGATAAAATGGATATAAGGTGGATAAATTGGTTATAAGGTGGATAAATTGGACATAGAGTGGATATAATGGATATAGAGTGGATATAATGGATACAGAGTGGATAAAATGGACATAGAGTGGATAAAATGGATATAGAGTGGATAAAATGGATATAGAGTGGATAAAATGGATATAGGGTGGATAAAATGGATATAGAGTGGATAAAATGGATATAAGGTGGATAAAATGGATATAAGGTGGATAAAATGGATATAAGGTGGATAAATTGGATATAGGGTGGATAAATTGGTTATAAGGTGGATAAAATGGATATAGGGTGGATAAAATGGATATAAGGTGGATAAATTGGTTATAAGGTGGATAAATTGGACATAGAGTGGATATAATGGATATAGAGTGGATAAAATGGACATAGAGTGGATAAAATGGATATAGAGTGGATAAAATGGATATAGAGTGGATAAAATGGATATAGGGTGGATAAAATGGATATAGAGTGGATAAAATGGATATAAGGTGGATAAAATGGATATAGAGTGGATAAAATGGATATAAGGTGGATAAATTGGTTATAAGGTGGATAAATTGGATATAGAGTGGATAAAATGGATATAGGGTGGATAAAATAGATATAGAGTGGATAAAATGGATATAAGGTGGATAAATTGGATATAGGGTGGATAAAATGGATATAAGGTGGATAAATTGGTTATAAGGTGGATAAATTGGATATGGAGTGGATAAAATGGATATAGGGTGGATAAAATGGATATGGAGTGGATAAAATGGATATAAGGTGGATAAATTGGAAATAGAGTGGATAAAATGGATATAAGGTGGATAAATTGGATATAGGGTGGATAAAATGGATATAAGGTGGATAAATTGGTTATAAGGTGGATAAATTGGATATAGAGTGGATAAAATGGATATAGGGTGGATAAAATGGATATAAGGTGGATAAAATGGATATAAGGTGGATAAATTGGATATAGGGTGGATAAATTGGTTATAAGGTGGATAAAATGGATATAGGGTGGATAAAATGGATATAAGGTGGATAAATTGGTTATAAGGTGGATAAATTGGACATAGAGTGGATATAATGGATATAGAGTGGATAAAATGGACATAGAGTGGATAAAATGGATATAGAGTGGATAAAATGGATATAGAGTGGATAAAATGGATATAGGGTGGATAAAATGGATATAGAGTGGATAAAATGGATATAAGGTGGATAAAATGGATATAGGGTGGATAAAATGGATATAAGGTGGATAAAATGGATATAGGGTGGATAAATTGGATATAGAGTGGATAAAATGGATATAGGGTGGATAAATTGGTTATAAGGTGGATAAATTGGATATAGAGTGGATAAAATGGATATAAGGTGGATAAATTGGTTATAAGGTGGATAAATTGGATATAGAGTGGATAAAATGGATATAGGGTGGATAAAATGGATATAGAGTGTATAAAATGGATATAAGGTGGATAAATTGGAAATAGCGTGGATAACATGGATATAGGGTGGATAAAATGGATATAGGGTGGATAAAATGGATATAAGGTGGATAAATTGGATATAGAGTGGATAAAATGGATATAGGGTGGATAATATGGATATAGGGTGGATAAAATGGATATAGGGTGGATAAAATGGATATAGGGTGGATAAAATGGATATAAGGTGGATAAATTGGTTATAAGGTGGATAAATTGGATATAGAGTGGATAAAATGGATATAGGGTGGATAAAATGGATATAGAGTGTATAAAATGGATATAAGGTGGATAAATTGGAAATAGCGTGGATAACATGGATATAGGGTGGATAAAATGGATATAGGGTGGATAAAATGGATATAGGGTGGATAAAATGGATATAGAGTGGATAAAATGGATATAGAGTGGATAAAATGGATATAGAGTGGATAAAATGGATATAAGGTGGATAAAATGGATATAGGGTGGATAAAATGGATATAGGGTGGATAAAATGGATATAGGGTGGATAAAATGGATATAAGGTGGATAAAATGGATATAAGGTGGATAAATTGGATATAGAGTGGATAAAATGGATATAAGGTGGATAAAATGGATATAAGGTGGATAAATTGGTTATAAGGTGGATAAATTGGATATAGGTTGGATAAAATGGATATAAGGTGGATAAAATGGATATAAGGTGGATAAATTGGATATAGAGTGGATAAAATGGATATAGGGTGGATAAAATGGATATAGGGTGGATAAAATGGATATAAGGTGGATAAAATGGATATAGGGTGGATAAATTGGATATAGAGTGGATACAATGGATATAGAGTGGATAAAATGGACATAGAGTGGATAAAATGGATATAGAGTGGATAAAATGGATATAAGGTGGATAAATTGGATATAGGGTGGATAAAATGGATATAAGGTGGATAAATTGGTTATAAGGTGGATAAATTGGATATAGAGTGGATAAAATGGATATAGGGTGGATAAAATGGATATAGAGTGGATAAAATGGATATAAGGTGGATAAATTGGAAATAGAGTGGATAAAATGGATATAAGGTGGATAAATTGGTTATAAGGTGGATAAAATGGATATAGGGTGGATAAAATGGATATAAGGTGGATAAATTGGTTATAAGGTGGATAAATTGGACATAGAGTGGATATAATGGATATAGAGTGGATAAAATGGACATAGAGTGGATAAAATGGATATAGAGTGGATAAAATGGATATAGAGTGGATAAAATGGATATAGGGTGGATAAAATGGATATAGAGTGGATAAAATGGATATAAGGTGGATAAAATGGATATAAGGTGGATAAAATGGATATAGGGTGGATAAATTGGATATAGGGTGGATAAATTGGTTATAAGGTGGATAAAATGGATATAGGGTGGATAAAATGGATATAAGGTGGATAAATTGGTTATAAGGTGGATAAATTGGACATAGAGTGGATATAATGGATATAGAGTTGATAAAATGGACATAGAGTGGATAAAATGGATATAGAGTGGATAAAATGGATATAGAGTGGATAAAATGGATATAGGGTGGATAAAATGGATATAGAGTGGATAAAATGGATATAAGGTGGATAAAATGGATATAGGGTGGATAAAATGGATATAAGGTGGATAAAATGGATATAGGGTGGATAAATTGGATATAGAGTGGATAAAATGGATATAAGGTGGATAAATTGGTTATAAGGTGGATAAATTGGATATAGAGTGGATAAAATGGATATAGGGTGGATAAAATGGATATAGAGTGGATAAAATGGATATAAGGTGGATAAATTGGATATAGGGTGGATAAAATGGATATAAGGTGGATAAATTGGTTATAAGGTGGATAAATTGGATATAGAGTGGATAAAATGGATATAGGGTGGATAAAATGGATATAGAGTGGATAAAATGGATATAAGGTGGATAAATTGGAAATAGAGTGGATAAAATGGATATAAGGTGGATAAAATGGATATAGAGTGGATAAAATGGATATAAGGTGGATAAAATGGATATAGGGTGGATAAAATGGATATAAGGTGGATAAAATGGATATAGGGTGGATAAATTGGATATAGAGTGGATAAAATGGATATAGGGTGGATAAATTGGTTATAAGGTGGATAAATTGGATATAGAGTGGATAAAATGGATATAAGGTGGATAAATTGGTTATAAGGTGGATAAATTGGATATAGAGTGGATAAAATGGATATAGGGTGGATAAAATGGATATAGAGTGTATAAAATGGATATAAGGTGGATAAATTGGAAATAGCGTGGATAACATGGATATAGGGTGGATAAAATGGATATAGGGTGGATAAAATGGATATAGGGTGGATAAAATGGATATAGAGTGGATAAAATGGATATAGAGTGGATAAAATGGATATAAGGTGGATAAAATGGATATAGGGTGGATAAAATGGATATAGGGTGGATAAAATGGATATAGGGTGGATAAAATGGATATAAGGTGGATAAAATGGATATAAGGTGGATAAATTGGATATAGAGTGGATAAAATGGATATAAGGTGGATAAAATGGATATAAGGTGGATAAATTGGTTATAAGGTGGATAAATTGGATATAGGTTGGATAAAATGGATATAAGGTGGATAAAATGGATATAAGGTGGATAAATTGGTTATAAGGTGGATAAATTGGATATAGGTTGGATAAAATGGATATAAGGTGGATAAATTGGTTATAAGGTGGATAAATTGGACATAGAGTGGATATAATGGATATAGAGTGGATAAAATGGACATAGAGTGGATAAAATGGATATAGAGTGGATAAAATGGATATAGAGTGGATAAAATGGATATAGGGTGGATAAAATGGATATAGGGTGGATAAAATGGATATAGGGTGGATAAAATGGATATAGAGTGGATAAAATGGATATAGAGTGGATAAAATGGATATAGAGTGGATAAAATGGATATAAGGTGGATAAAATGGATATAGGGTGGATAAAATGGATATAGGGTGGATAAAATGGATATAGGGTGGATAAAATGGATATAAGGTGGATAAAATGGATATAGAGTGGATAAAATGGATATAAGGTGGATAAATTGGACATAGAGTGGATATAATGGATATAGAGTGGATAAAATGGATATAGGGTGGATAAAATGGATATAGGTTGGATAAAATGGATATAGGGTGGATAAAATGGATATAAGGTGGATAAAATGGATATAAGGTGAATAAATTGGTTATAGAGTGGATAAAATGGATATAGGGTGGATAAAATGGATATAGGGTGGATAAAATGGATATAAGGTGGATAAAATGGATATAGGGTGGATAAATTGGATATAGGGTGGATAAAATGGGTATAAGGTGGATAAATTGGTTATAAGGTGGATAAATTGGATATAAGGTGGATAAAATGGATATAAGGTGGATAAATTGGATATAGCGTGGATAACATGGATATAGGGTGGATAAAATGGATATAGGGTGGATAAAATGGATATAGGGTGGATAAAATGGATATAGAGTGGATAAAATGGATATAGAGTGGATAAAATGGATATAGAGTGGATAAAATGGATATAAGGTGGATAAAATGGATATAGGGTGGATAAAATGGATATAGGGTGGATAAAATGGATATAGGGTGGATAAAATGGATATAGGGTGGATAAAATGGATATAGAGTGGATAAAATGGATATAAGGTGGATAAATTGGACATAGAGTGGATATAATGGATATAGAGTGGATAAAATGGATATAGGGTGGATAAAATGGATATAGGTTGGATAAAATGGATATAGGGTGGATAAAATGGATATAAGGTGGATAAAATGGATATAAGGTGAATAAATTGGTTATAGAGTGGATAAAATGGATATAGGGTGGATAAAATGGATATAGGGTGGATAAAATGGATATAAGGTGGATAAAATGGATATAGGGTGGATAAATTGGATATAGGGTGGATAAAATGGGTATAAGGTGGATAAATTGGTTATAAGGTGGATAAATTGGATATAAGGTGGATAAAATGGATATAAGGTGGATAAATTGGATATAGCGTGGATAACATGGATATAGGGTGGATAAAATGGATATAGGGTGGATAAAATGGATATAGGGTGGATAAAATGGATATAGAGTGGATAAAATGGATATAGAGTGGATAAAATGGATATAAGGTGGATAAAATGGATATAGGGTGGATAAAATGGATATAGGGTGAATAAAATGGATATAGGGTGGATAAAATGGATATAGGGTGGATAAAATGGATATAGGGTGGATAAAATGGATATAGGGTGGATAAAATGGATATAGAGTGTATAAAATGGATATAAGGTGGATAAATTGGATATAGCGTGGATAACATGGATATAGGGTGGATAAAATGGATATAGGGTGGATAAAATGGATATAGGGTGGATAAAATGGATATAGAGTGGATAAAATGGATATAGAGTGGATAAAATGGATATAAGGTGGATAAAATGGATATAGGGTGGATAAAATGGATATAGGGTGGATAAAATGGATATAGGGTGGATAAAATGGATATAAGGTGGATAAAATGGATATAAGGTGGATAAATTGGATATAGAGTGGATAAAATGGATATAAGGTGGATAAAATGGATATAAGGTGGATAAATTGGTTATAAGGTGGATAAATTGGATATAGGTTGGATAAAATGGATATAAGGTGGATAAAATGGATATAAGGTGGATAAATTGGATATAGAGTGGATAAAATGGATATAGGGTGGATAAAATGGATATAGGGTGGATAAAATGGATATAAGGTGGATAAAATGGATATAGGGTGGATAAATTGGATATAGAGTGGATACAATGGATATAGAGTGGATAAAATGGACATAGAGTGGATAAAATGGATATAGAGTGGATAAAATGGATATAAGGTGGATAAATTGGAAATAGGGTGGATAAATTGGATATAGGGTGGATAAAATGGATATAGGGTGGATAAAATGGATATAGGGTGGATAAAATGGATATAGAGTGGATAAAATGGATATAGAGTGGATAAAATGGATATAAGGTGGATAAAATGGATATAGGGTGGATAAAATGGATATAGGGTGAATAAAATGGATATAGGGTGGATAAAATGGATATAGGGTGGATAAAATGGATATAGGGTGGATAAATTGGATATAGGGTGGATAAAATGGATATAAGGTGGATAAATTGGATATAGGGTGGATAAAATGGATATAAGGTGGATAAAATGGATATAGGGTGGATAAATTGGATATAGGGTGGATAAAATGGATATAAGGTGGATAAATTGGTTATAAGGTGGATAAATTGGATATAAGGTGGATAAAATGGATATAAGGTGGATAAATTGGATATAGCGTGGATAACATGGATATAGGGTGGATAAAATGGATATAGGGTGGATAAAATGGATATAGGGTGGATAAAATGGATATAGAGTGGATAAAATGGATATAGAGTGGATAAAATGGATATAAGGTGGATAAAATGGATATAGGGTGGATAAAATGGATATAGGGTGAATAAAATGGATATAGGGTGGATAAAATGGATATAGGGTGGATAAAATGGATATAGGGTGGATAAAATGGATATAGGGTGGATAAAATGGATATAGAGTGGATAAAATGGATATAAGGTGGATAAATTGGAAATAGAGTGGATAAAATGGATATAAGGTGGATAAATTGGTTATAAGGTGGATAAATTGGATATAGGTTGGATAAAACGGATATAAGGTGGATAAAATGGATATAGGGTGGATAAAATGGATATAGGGTGGATAAAATGGATATATAGTGGATAAAATGGATATAGGGTGGATAAAATGGATATAAGGTGGATAAAATGGATATAAGGTGGATAAATTGGATATAGAGTGGATAAAATGGATATAGGGTGGATAATATGGATATAGGGTGGATAAAATGGATATAGAGTGGATAAAATGGATATAGAGTGTATAAAATGGATATAAGGTGGATAAATTGGATATAGCGTGGATAACATGGATATAGGGTGGATAAAATGGATATAGGGTGGATAAAATGGATATAGGGTGGATAAAATGGATATAGAGTGGATAAAATGGATATAGAGTGGATAAAATGGATATAGAGTGGATAAAATGGATATAAGGTGGATAAAATGGATATAGGGTGGATAAAATGGATATAGGGTGGATAAAATGGATATAGGGTGGATAAAATGGATATAAGGTGGATAAAATGGATATAAGGTGGATAAATTGGATATAGAGTGGATAAAATGGATATAAGGTGGATAAAATGGATATAAGGTGGATAAATTGGTTATAAGGTGGATAAATTGGATATAGGTTGGATAAAATGGATATAAGGTGGATAAAATGGATATAAGGTGGATAAATTGGATATAGAGTGGATAAAATGGATATAGGGTGGATAAAATGGATATAGGGTGGATAAAATGGATATAAGGTGGATAAAATGGATATAGGGTGGATAAATTGGATATAGAGTGGATACAATGGATATAGAGTGGATAAAATGGACATAGAGTGGATAAAATGGATATAGAGTGGATAAAATGGATATAAGGTGGATAAATTGGAAATAGGGTGGATAAATTGGATATAGAGTGGATAAAATGGATATAGGGTGGATAAATTGGTTATAAGGTGGATAAATTGGATATAGAGTGGATAAAATGGATATAAGGTGGATAAATTGGTTATAAGGTGGATAAATTGGATATAGAGTGGATAAAATGGATATAGGGTGGATAAAATGGATATAGAGTGGATAAAATGGATATAAGGTGGATAAATTGGATATAGGGTGGATAAATTGGTTATAAGGTGGATAAAATGGATATAGGGTGGATAAAATGGATATAAGGTGGATAAATTGGTTATAAGGTGGATAAATTGGACATAGAGTGGATATAATGGATATAGAGTGGATATAATGGATACAGAGTGGATAAAATGGACATAGAGTGGATAAAATGGATATAGAGTGGATAAAATGGATATAGAGTGGATAAAATGGATATAGGGTGGATAAAATGGATATAGAGTGGATAAAATGGATATAAGGTGGATAAAATGGATATAAGGTGGATAAAATGGATATAAGGTGGATAAATTGGATATAGGGTGGATAAATTGGTTATAAGGTGGATAAAATGGATATAGGGTGGATAAAATGGATATAAGGTGGATAAATTGGTTATAAGGTGGATAAATTGGACATAGAGTGGATATAATGGATATAGAGTGGATAAAATGGACATAGAGTGGATAAAATGGATATAGAGTGGATAAAATGGATATAGAGTGGATAAAATGGATATAGGGTGGATAAAATGGATATAGAGTGGATAAAATGGATATAAGGTGGATAAAATGGATATAGGGTGGATAAAATGGATATAAGGTGGATAAAATGGATATAGGGTGGATAAATTGGATATAGAGTGGATAAAATGGATATAGGGTGGATAAATTGGTTATAAGGTGGATAAATTGGATATAGAGTGGATAAAATGGATATAAGGTGGATAAATTGGTTATAAGGTGGATAAATTGGATATAGAGTGGATAAAATGGATATAGGGTGGATAAAATGGATATAGAGTGGATAAAATGGATATAAGGTGGATAAATTGGATATAGGGTGGATAAAATGGATATAAGGTGGATAAATTGGTTATAAGGTGGATAAATTGGATATGGAGTGGATAAAATGGATATAGGGTGGATAAAATGGATATGGAGTGGATAAAATGGATATAAGGTGGATAAATTGGAAATAGAGTGGATAAAATGGATATAAGGTGGATAAATTGGATATAGGGTGGATAAAATGGATATAAGGTGGATAAATTGGTTATAAGGTGGATAAATTGGATATAGAGTGGATAAAATGGATATAGGGTGGATAAAATGGATATAAGGTGGATAAAATGGATATAAGGTGGATAAATTGGATATAGGGTGGATAAATTGGTTATAAGGTGGATAAAATGGATATAGGGTGGATAAAATGGATATAAGGTGGATAAATTGGTTATAAGGTGGATAAATTGGACATAGAGTGGATATAATGGATATAGAGTGGATAAAATGGACATAGAGTGGATAAAATGGATATAGAGTGGATAAAATGGATATAGAGTGGATAAAATGGATATAGGGTGGATAAAATGGATATAGAGTGGATAAAATGGATATAAGGTGGATAAAATGGATATAGGGTGGATAAAATGGATATAAGGTGGATAAAATGGATATAGGGTGGATAAATTGGATATAGAGTGGATAAAATGGATATAGGGTGGATAAATTGGTTATAAGGTGGATAAATTGGATATAGAGTGGATAAAATGGATATAAGGTGGATAAATTGGTTATAAGGTGGATAAATTGGATATAGAGTGGATAAAATGGATATAGGGTGGATAAAATGGATATAGAGTGTATAAAATGGATATAAGGTGGATAAATTGGAAATAGCGTGGATAACATGGATATAGGGTGGATAAAATGGATATAGGGTGGATAAAATGGATATAGGGTGGATAAAATGGATATAGAGTGGATAAAATGGATATAGAGTGGATAAAATGGATATAGAGTGGATAAAATGGATATAAGGTGGATAAAATGGATATAGGGTGGATAAAATGGATATAGGGTGGATAAAATGGATATAGAGTGGATAAAATGGATATAGGGTGGATAAAATGGATATAAGGTGGATAAAATGGATATAAGGTGGATAAATTGGATATAGAGTGGATAAAATGGATATAGGGTGGATAATATGGATATAGGGTGGATAAAATGGATATAGGGTGGATAAAATGGATATAGGGTGGATAAAATGGATATAAGGTGGATAAATTGGTTATAAGGTGGATAAATTGGATATAGAGTGGATAAAATGGATATAGGGTGGATAAAATGGATATAGAGTGTATAAAATGGATATAAGGTGGATAAATTGGAAATAGCGTGGATAACATGGATATAGGGTGGATAAAATGGATATAGGGTGGATAAAATGGATATAGGGTGGATAAAATGGATATAGAGTGGATAAAATGGATATAGAGTGGATAAAATGGATATAGAGTGGATAAAATGGATATAAGGTGGATAAAATGGATATAGGGTGGATAAAATGGATATAGGGTGGATAAAATGGATATAGGGTGGATAAAATGGATATAAGGTGGATAAAATGGATATAAGGTGGATAAATTGGATATAGAGTGGATAAAATGGATATAAGGTGGATAAAATGGATATAAGGTGGATAAATTGGTTATAAGGTGGATAAATTGGATATAGGTTGGATAAAATGGATATAAGGTGGATAAAATGGATATAAGGTGGATAAATTGGATATAGAGTGGATAAAATGGATATAGGGTGGATAAAATGGATATAGGGTGGATAAAATGGATATAAGGTGGATAAAATGGATATAGGGTGGATAAATTGGATATAGAGTGGATACAATGGATATAGAGTGGATAAAATGGACATAGAGTGGATAAAATGGATATAGAGTGGATAAAATGGATATAAGGTGGATAAATTGGATATAGGGTGGATAAAATGGATATAAGGTGGATAAATTGGTTATAAGGTGGATAAATTGGATATAGAGTGGATAAAATGGATATAGGGTGGATAAAATGGATATAGAGTGGATAAAATGGATATAAGGTGGATAAATTGGAAATAGAGTGGATAAAATGGATATAAGGTGGATAAATTGGTTATAAGGTGGATAAAATGGATATAGGGTGGATAAAATGGATATAAGGTGGATAAATTGGTTATAAGGTGGATAAATTGGACATAGAGTGGATATAATGGATATAGAGTGGATAAAATGGACATAGAGTGGATAAAATGGATATAGAGTGGATAAAATGGATATAGAGTGGATAAAATGGATATAGGGTGGATAAAATGGATATAGAGTGGATAAAATGGATATAAGGTGGATAAAATGGATATAAGGTGGATAAAATGGATATAAGGTGGATAAATTGGATATAGGGTGGATAAATTGGTTATAAGGTGGATAAAATGGATATAGGGTGGATAAAATGGATATAAGGTGGATAAATTGGTTATAAGGTGGATAAATTGGACATAGAGTGGATATAATGGATATAGAGTTGATAAAATGGACATAGAGTGGATAAAATGGATATAGAGTGGATAAAATGGATATAGAGTGGATAAAATGGATATAGAGTGGATAAAATGGATATAAGGTGGATAAAATGGATATAGGGTGGATAAAATGGATATAAGGTGGATAAAATGGATATAGGGTGGATAAATTGGATATAGAGTGGATAAAATGGATATAAGGTGGATAAATTGGTTATAAGGTGGATAAATTGGATATAGAGTGGATAAAATGGATATAGGGTGGATAAAATGGATATAGAGTGGATAAAATGGATATAAGGTGGATAAATTGGATATAGGGTGGATAAAATGGATATAAGGTGGATAAATTGGTTATAAGGTGGATAAATTGGATATAGAGTGGATAAAATGGATATAGGGTGGATAAAATGGATATAGAGTGGATAAAATGGATATAAGGTGGATAAATTGGAAATAGAGTGGATAAAATGGATATAAGGTGGATAAAATGGATATAGAGTGGATAAAATGGATATAAGGTGGATAAAATGGATATAGGGTGGATAAAATGGATATAAGGTGGATAAAATGGATATAGGGTGGATAAATTGGATATAGAGTGGATAAAATGGATATAGGGTGGATAAATTGGTTATAAGGTGGATAAATTGGATATAGAGTGGATAAAATGGATATAAGGTGGATAAATTGGTTATAAGGTGGATAAATTGGATATAGAGTGGATAAAATGGATATAGGGTGGATAAAATGGATATAGAGTGTATAAAATGGATATAAGGTGGATAAATTGGAAATAGCGTGGATAACATGGATATAGGGTGGATAAAATGGATATAGGGTGGATAAAATGGATATAGGGTGGATAAAATGGATATAGAGTGGATAAAATGGATATAGAGTGGATAAAATGGATATAAGGTGGATAAAATGGATATAGGGTGGATAAAATGGATATAGGGTGGATAAAATGGATATAGGGTGGATAAAATGGATATAAGGTGGATAAAATGGATATAAGGTGGATAAATTGGATATAGAGTGGATAAAATGGATATAAGGTGGATAAAATGGATATAAGGTGGATAAATTGGTTATAAGGTGGATAAATTGGATATAGGTTGGATAAAATGGATATAAGGTGGATAAAATGGATATAAGGTGGATAAATTGGTTATAAGGTGGATAAATTGGATATAGGTTGGATAAAATGGATATAAGGTGGATAAATTGGTTATAAGGTGGATAAATTGGACATAGAGTGGATATAATGGATATAGAGTGGATAAAATGGACATAGAGTGGATAAAATGGATATAGAGTGGATAAAATGGATATAGAGTGGATAAAATGGATATAGGGTGGATAAAATGGATATAGAGTGGATAAAATGGATATAAGGTGGATAAAATGGATATAGGGTGGATAAAATGGATATAAGGTGGATAAAATGGATATAGGGTGGATAAATTGGATATAGAGTGGATAAAATGGATATAGGGTGGATAAATTGGTTATAAGGTGGATAAATTGGATATAGAGTGGATAAAATGGATATAAGGTGGATAAATTGGTTATAAGGTGGATAAATTGGATATAGAGTGGATAAAATGGATATAGGGTGGATAAAATGGATATAGAGTGTATAAAATGGATATAAGGTGGATAAATTGGAAATAGCGTGGATAACATGGATATAGGGTGGATAAAATGGATATAGGGTGGATAAAATGGATATAGGGTGGATAAAATGGATATAGAGTGGATAAAATGGATATAGAGTGGATAAAATGGATATAGAGTGGATAAAATGGATATAAGGTGGATAAAATGGATATAGGGTGGATAAAATGGATATAGGGTGGATAAAATGGATATAGAGTGGATAAAATGGATATAGGGTGGATAAAATGGATATAAGGTGGATAAAATGGATATAAGGTGGATAAATTGGATATAGAGTGGATAAAATGGATATAGGGTGGATAATATGGATATAGGGTGGATAAAATGGATATAGGGTGGATAAAATGGATATAGGGTGGATAAAATGGATATAAGGTGGATAAATTGGTTATAAGGTGGATAAATTGGATATAGAGTGGATAAAATGGATATAGGGTGGATAAAATGGATATAGGGTGGATAAAATGGATATAGGGTGGATAAAATGGATATGGAGTGGATAAAATGGATATAGAGTGGATAAAATGGATATAGAGTGGATAAAATGGATATAAGGTGGATAAAATGGATATAAGGTGGATAAATTGGAAATAGCGTGGATAACATGGATATAGGGTGGATAAAATGGATATAGGGTGGATAAAATGGATATAGGGTGGATAAAATGGATATAGAGTGGATAAAATGGATATAGAGTGGATAAAATGGATATAGAGTGGATAAAATGGATATAAGGTGGATAAAATGGATATAGGGTGGATAAAATGGATATAGGGTGGATAAAATGGATATAGGGTGGATAAAATGGATATAAGGTGGATAAAATGGATATAAGGTGGATAAATTGGATATAGAGTGGATAAAATGGATATAAGGTGGATAAAATGGATATAAGGTGGATAAATTGGTTATAAGGTGGATAAATTGGATATAGGTTGGATAAAATGGATATAAGGTGGATAAAATGGATATAAGGTGGATAAATTGGATATAGAGTGGATAAAATGGATATAGGGTGGATAAAATGGATATAGGGTGGATAAAATGGATATAAGGTGGATAAAATGGATATAGGGTGGATAAATTGGATATAGAGTGGATACAATGGATATAGAGTGGATAAAATGGACATAGAGTGGATAAAATGGATATAGAGTGGATAAAATGGATATAAGGTGGATAAATTGGATATAGGGTGGATAAAATGGATATAAGGTGGATAAATTGGTTATAAGGTGGATAAATTGGATATAGAGTGGATAAAATGGATATAGGGTGGATAAAATGGATATAGAGTGGATAAAATGGATATAAGGTGGATAAATTGGAAATAGAGTGGATAAAATGGATATAAGGTGGATAAATTGGTTATAAGGTGGATAAAATGGATATAGGGTGGATAAAATGGATATAAGGTGGATAAATTGGTTATAAGGTGGATAAATTGGACATAGAGTGGATATAATGGATATAGAGTGGATAAAATGGACATAGAGTGGATAAAATGGATATAGAGTGGATAAAATGGATATAGAGTGGATAAAATGGATATAGGGTGGATAAAATGGATATAGAGTGGATAAAATGGATATAAGGTGGATAAAATGGATATAAGGTGGATAAAATGGATATAAGGTGGATAAATTGGATATAGGGTGGATAAATTGGTTATAAGGTGGATAAAATGGATATAGGGTGGATAAAATGGATATAAGGTGGATAAATTGGTTATAAGGTGGATAAATTGGACATAGAGTGGATATAATGGATATAGAGTTGATAAAATGGATATAGAGTGGATAAAATGGATATAGAGTGGATAAAATGGATATAGAGTGGATAAAATGGATATAGGGTGGATAAAATGGATATAGAGTGGATAAAATGGATATAAGGTGGATAAAATGGATATAGGGTGGATAAAATGGATATAAGGTGGATAAAATGGATATAGGGTGGATAAATTGGATATAGAGTGGATAAAATGGATATAAGGTGGATAAATTGGTTATAAGGTGGATAAATTGGATATAGAGTGGATAAAATGGATATAGGGTGGATAAAATGGATATAGAGTGGATAAAATGGATATAAGGTGGATAAATTGGATATAGGGTGGATAAAATGGATATAAGGTGGATAAATTGGTTATAAGGTGGATAAATTGGATATAGAGTGGATAAAATGGATATAGGGTGGATAAAATGGATATAGAGTGGATAAAATGGATATAAGGTGGATAAATTGGAAATAGAGTGGATAAAATGGATATAAGGTGGATAAATTGGTTATAAGGTGGATAAAATGGATATAGGGTGGATAAAATGGATATAAGGTGGATAAATTGGTTATAAGGTGGATAAATTGGACATAGAGTGGATATAATGGATATAGAGTGGATAAAATGGACATAGAGTGGATAAAATGGATATAGAGTGGATAAAATGGATATAGAGTGGATAAAATGGATATAGGGTGGATAAAATGGATATAGAGTGGATAAAATGGATATAAGGTGGATAAAATGGATATAAGGTGGATAAAATGGATATAAGGTGGATAAATTGGATATAGGGTGGATAAATTGGTTATAAGGTGGATAAAATGGATATAGGGTGGATAAAATGGATATAAGGTGGATAAATTGGTTATAAGGTGGATAAATTGGACATAGAGTGGATATAATGGATATAGAGTGGATAAAATGGACATAGAGTGGATAAAATGGATATAGGGTGGATAAAATGGATATAGAGTGGATAAAATGGATATAAGGTGGATAAAATGGATATAGGGTGGATAAAATGGATATAAGGTGGATAAAATGGATATAGGGTGGATAAATTGGATATAGAGTGGATAAAATGGATATAGGGTGGATAAATTGGATATAGGGTGGATAAATTGGTTATAAGGTGGATAAATTGGATATAAGGTGGATAAAATGGATATAAGGTGGATAAATTGGATATAGCGTGGATAACATGGATATAGGGTGGATAAAATGGATATAGGGTGGATAAAATGGATATAGGGTGGATAAAATGGATATAGAGTGGATAAAATGGATATAGAGTGGATAAAATGGATATAAGGTGGATAAAATGGATACAGGGTGGATAAAATGGACATAGAGTGGATAAAATGGATATAGAGTGGATAAAATGGATATAAGGTGGATAAATTGGATATAGGGTGGATAAAATGGATATAAGGTGGATAAATTGGTTATAAGGTGGATAAATTGGATATAGAGTGGATAAAATGGATATAGGGTGGATAAAATGGATATAGAGTGGATAAAATGGATATAAGGTGGATAAATTGGAAATAGAGTGGATAAAATGGATATAAGGTGGATAAATTGGTTATAAGGTGGATAAAATGGATATAGGGTGGATAAAATGGATATAAGGTGGATAAATTGGTTATAAGGTGGATAAATTGGACATAGAGTGGATATAATGGATATAGAGTGGATAAAATGGACATAGAGTGGATAAAATGGATATAGAGTGGATAAAATGGATATAGAGTGGATAAAATGGATATAGGGTGGATAAAATGGATATAGAGTGGATAAAATGGATATAAGGTGGATAAAATGGATATAAGGTGGATAAAATGGATATAAGGTGGATAAATTGGATATAGGGTGGATAAATTGGTTATAAGGTGGATAAAATGGATATAGGGTGGATAAAATGGATATAAGGTGGATAAATTGGTTATAAGGTGGATAAATTGGACATAGAGTGGATATAATGGATATAGAGTTGATAAAATGGACATAGAGTGGATAAAATGGATATAGAGTGGATAAAATGGATATAGAGTGGATAAAATGGATATAGGGTGGATAAAATGGATATAGAGTGGATAAAATGGATATAAGGTGGATAAAATGGATATAGGGTGGATAAAATGGATATAAGGTGGATAAAATGGATATAGGGTGGATAAATTGGATATAGAGTGGATAAAATGGATATAAGGTGGATAAATTGGTTATAAGGTGGATAAATTGGATATAGAGTGGATAAAATGGATATAGGGTGGATAAAATGGATATAGAGTGGATAAAATGGATATAAGGTGGATAAATTGGATATAGGGTGGATAAAATGGATATAAGGTGGATAAATTGGTTATAAGGTGGATAAATTGGATATAGAGTGGATAAAATGGATATAGGGTGGATAAAATGGATATAGAGTGGATAAAATGGATATAAGGTGGATAAATTGGAAATAGAGTGGATAAAATGGATATAAGGTGGATAAATTGGTTATAAGGTGGATAAAATGGATATAGGGTGGATAAAATGGATATAAGGTGGATAAATTGGTTATAAGGTGGATAAATTGGACATAGAGTGGATATAATGGATATAGAGTGGATAAAATGGACATAGAGTGGATAAAATGGATATAGAGTGGATAAAATGGATATAGAGTGGATAAAATGGATATAGGGTGGATAAAATGGATATAGAGTGGATAAAATGGATATAAGGTGGATAAAATGGATATAAGGTGGATAAAATGGATATAAGGTGGATAAATTGGATATAGGGTGGATAAATTGGTTATAAGGTGGATAAAATGGATATAGGGTGGATAAAATGGATATAAGGTGGATAAATTGGTTATAAGGTGGATAAATTGGACATAGAGTGGATATAATGGATATAGAGTGGATAAAATGGACATAGAGTGGATAAAATGGATATAGGGTGGATAAAATGGATATAGAGTGGATAAAATGGATATAAGGTGGATAAAATGGATATAGGGTGGATAAAATGGATATAAGGTGGATAAAATGGATATAGGGTGGATAAATTGGATATAGAGTGGATAAAATGGATATAGGGTGGATAAATTGGTTATAAGGTGGATAAATTGTATATAGAGTGGATAAAATGGATATAAGGTGGATAAATTGGTTATAAGGTGGATAAATTGGATATAGAGTGGATAAAATGGATATAGGGTGGATAAAATGGATATAGAGTGGATAAAATGGATATAAGGTGGATAAATTGGATATAGGGTGGATAAAATGGATATAAGGTGGATAAATTGGTTATAAGGTGGATAAATTGGATATAGAGTGGATAAAATGGATATAGGGTGGATAAAATGGATATAGAGTGGATAAAACGGATATAAGGTGGATAAATTGGAAATAGAGTGGATAAAATGGATATAAGGTGGATAAATTGGTTATAAGGTGGATAAATTGGATATAGGTTGGATAAAATGGATATAAGGTGGATAAAATGGATATAAGGTGGATAAATTGGATATAGCGTGGATAACATGGATATAGGGTGGATAAAATGGATATAGGGTGGATAAAATGGATATAGGGTGGATAAAATGGATATAGAGTGGATAAAATGGATATAGAGTGGATAAAATGGATATAGAGTGGATAAAATGGATATAAGGTGGATAAAATGGATATAGGGTGGATAAAATGGATATAGGGTGGATAAAATGGATATAGGGTGGATAAAATGGATATAGGGTGGATAAAATGGATATAGAGTGGATAAAATGGATATAAGGTGGATAAATTGGACATAGAGTGGATATAATGGATATAGAGTGGATAAAATGGATATAGGGTGGATAAAATGGATATAGGTTGGATAAAATGGATATAGGGTGGATAAAATGGATATAAGGTGGATAAAATGGATATAAGGTGGATAAATTGGTTATAGAGTGGATAAAATGGATATAGGGTGGATAAAATGGATATAGGGTGGATAAAATGGATATAAGGTGGATAAAATGGATATAGGGTGGATAAATTGGATATAGGGTGGATAAATTGGTTATAAGGTGGATAAATTGGATATAAGGTGGATAAAATGGATATAAGGTGGATAAATTGGATATAGCGTGGATAACATGGATATAGGGTGGATAAAATGGATATAGGGTGGATAAAATGGATATAGGGTGGATAAAATGGATATAGAGTGGATAAAATGGATATAGAGTGGATAAAATGGATATAAGGTGGATAAAATGGATACAGGGTGGATAAAATGGATATAGGGTGAATAAAATGGATATAGGGTGGATAAAATGGATATAGGGTGGATAAAATGGATATAGGGTGGATAAAATGGATATAGGGTGGATAAAATGGATATAGAGTGGATAAAATGGATATAAGGTGGATAAATTGGAAATAGAGTGGATAAAATGGATATAAGGTGGATAAATTGGATATAGGGTGGATAAAATGGATATAGGGTGAATAAAATGGATATAAGGTGGATAAAATGGATATAGGGTGGATAAATTGGATATAGAGTGGATAAAATGGATATAAGGTGGATAAATTGGTTATAAGGTGGATAAATTGGATATAGAGTGGATAAAATGGATATAGGGTGGATAAA
Organism: Pemphredon lugubris; assembly: GCA_933228935.1. Classification (NCBI taxonomy): domain Eukaryota; kingdom Metazoa; phylum Arthropoda; class Insecta; order Hymenoptera; family Crabronidae; genus Pemphredon; species Pemphredon lugubris. Next base: position 99,108 of record CAKOGF010000004.1, read on the forward strand.
ATGGATATAGAGTGGATAAAATGGATATAAGGTGGATAAATTGGATATAGGGTGGATAAAATGGATATAAGGTGGATAAATTGGTTATAAGGTGGATAAATTGGATATAGAGTGGATAAAATGGATATAGGGTGGATAAAATGGATATAGAGTGGATAAAATGGATATAAGGTGGATAAATTGGAAATAGAGTGGATAAAATGGATATAAGGTGGATAAATTGGTTATAAGGTGGATAAAATGGATATAGGGTGGATAAAATGGATATAAGGTGGATAAATTGGTTATAAGGTGGATAAATTGGACATAGAGTGGATATAATGGATATAGAGTGGATAAAATGGACATAGAGTGGTTAAAATGGATATAGAGTGGATAAAATGGATATAGAGTGGATAAAATGGATATAGGGTGGATAAAATGGATATAGAGTGGATAAAATGGATATAAGGTGGATAAAATGGATATAAGGTGGATAAAATGGATATAAGGTGGATAAATTGGATATAGGGTGGATAAATTGGTTATAAGGTGGATAAAATGGATATAGGGTGGATAAAATGGATATAAGGTGGATAAATTGGTTATAAGGTGGATAAATTGGACATAGAGTGGATATAATGGATATAGAGTGGATAAAATGGACATAGAGTGGATAAAATGGATATAGAGTGGATAAAATGGATATAGAGTGGATAAAATGGATATAGGGTGGATAAAATGGATATAGAGTGGATAAAATGGATATAGGGTGGATAAAATGGATATAAGGTGGATAAAATGGATATAGGGTGGATAAATTGGATATAGAGTGGATAAAATGGATATAGGGTGGATAAATTGGTTATAAGGTGGATAAATTGGATATAGAGTGGATAAAATGGATATAAGGTGGATATTGGTTATAAGGTGGATAAATTGGATATAGAGTGGATAAAATGGATATAGGGTGGATAAAATGGATATAGAGTGGATAAAATGGATATAAGGTGGATAAATTGGATATAGGGTGGATAAAATGGATATAAGGTGGATAAATTGGTTATAAGGTGGATAAATTGGATATAGAGTGGATAAAATGGATATAGGGTGGATAAAATGGATATAAGGTGGATAAATTGGATATAGCGTGGATAACATGGATATAGGGTGGATAAAATGGATATAGGGTGGATAAAATGGATATAGGGTGGATAAAATGGATATAGAGTGGATAAAATGGATATAGAGTGGATAAAATGGATATAGAGTGGATAAAATGGATATAAGGTGGATAAAATGGATATAGGGTGGATAAAATGGATATAGGGTGGATAAAATGGATATAGGGTGGATAAAATGGATATAGGGTGGATAAAATGGATATAGAGTGGATAAAATGGATATAAGGTGGATAAATTGGACATAGAGTGGATATAATGGATATAGAGTGGATAAAATGGATATAGGGTGGATAAAATGGATATAGGTTGGATAAAATGGATATAGGGTGGATAAAATGGATATAAGGTGGATAAAATGGATATAAGGTGGATAAATTGGTTATAGAGTGGATAAAATGGATATAGGGTGGATAAAATGGATATAGGGTGAATAAAATGGATATAGGGTGGATAAAATGGATATAGGGTGGATAAAATGGATATAGGGTGGATAAAATGGATATAGGGTGGATAAAATGGATATAGAGTGGATAAAATGGATATAGGGTGGATAATATGGATATAGGGTGGATAAAATGGATATAGGGTGGATAAAATGGATATAGGGTGGATAAAATGGATATAAGGTGGATAAATTGGTTATAAGGTGGATAAATTGGATATAGAGTGGATAAAATGGATATAGAGTGTATAAAATGGATATAAGGTGGATAAATTGGATATAGCGTGGATAACATGGATATAGGGTGGATAAAATGGATATAGGGTGGATAAAATGGATATAGGGTGGATAAAATGGATATAGAGTGGATAAAATGGATATAGAGTGGATAAAATGGATATAAGGTGGATAAAATGGATATAGGGTGGATAAAATGGATATAGGGTGGATAAAATGGATATAGGGTGGATAAAATGGATATAAGGTGGATAAAATGGATATAAGGTGGATAAATTGGATATAGAGTGGATAAAATGGATATAAGGTGGATAAAATGGATATAAGGTGGATAAATTGGTTATAAGGTGGATAAATTGGATATAGGTTGGATAAAATGGATATAAGGTGGATAAAATGGATATAAGGTGGATAAATTGGATATAGAGTGGATAAAATGGATATAGGGTGGATAAAATGGATATAGGGTGGATAAAATGGATATAAGGTGGATAAAATGGATATAGGGTGGATAAATTGGATATAGAGTGGATACAATGGATATAGAGTGGATAAAATGGACATAGAGTGGATAAAATGGATATAGAGTGGATAAAATGGATATAAGGTGGATAAATTGGAAATAGGGTGGATAAATTGGATATAGAGTGGATAAAATGGATATAGGGTGGATAAATTGGTTATAAGGTGGATAAATTGGATATAGAGTGGATAAAATGGATATAAGGTGGATAAATTGGTTATAAGGTGGATAAATTGGATATAGAGTGGATAAAATGGATATAGGGTGGATAAAATGGATATAGAGTGGATAAAATGGATATAAGGTGGATAAATTGGATATAGGGTGGATAAAATGGATATAAGGTGGATAAAATGGATATAGGGTGGATAAATTGGATATAGGGTGGATAAAATGGATATAAGGTGGATAAATTGGTTATAAGGTGGATAAATTGGATATAAGGTGGATAAAATGGATATAAGGTGGATAAATTGGATATAGCGTGGATAACATGGATATAGGGTGGATAAAATGGATATAGGGTGGATAAAATGGATATAGGGTGGATAAAATGGATATAGAGTGGATAAAATGGATATAGAGTGGATAAAATGGATATAAGGTGGATAAAATGGATATAGGGTGGATAAAATGGATATAGGGTGAATAAAATGGATATAGGGTGGATAAAATGGATATAGGGTGGATAAAATGGATATAGGGTGGATAAATTGGATATAGGGTGGATAAAATGGATATAAGGTGGATAAATTGGATATAGGGTGGATAAAATGGATATAAGGTGGATAAAATGGATATAGGGTGGATAAATTGGATATAGGGTGGATAAAATGGATATAAGGTGGATAAATTGGTTATAAGGTGGATAAATTGGATATAAGGTGGATAAAATGGATATAAGGTGGATAAATTGGATATAGCGTGGATAACATGGATATAGGGTGGATAAAATGGATATAGGGTGGATAAAATGGATATAGGGTGGATAAAATGGATATAGAGTGGATAAAATGGATATAAGGTGGATAAAATGGATATAGGGTGGATAAAATGGATATAAGGTGGATAAAATGGATATAGGGTGGATAAAATGGATATAGGTTGGATAAAATGGATATATAGTGGATAAAATGGATATAGGGTGGATAAAATGGATATAAGGTGGATAAAATGGATATAAGGTGGATAAATTGGATATAGAGTGGATAAAATGGATATAGGGTGGATAATATGGATATAGGGTGGATAAAATGGATATAGGGTGGATAAAATGGATATAGGGTGGATAAAATGGATATAAGGTGGATAAATTGGTTATAAGGTGGATAAATTGGATATAGAGTGGATAAAATGGATATAGAGTGTATAAAATGGATATAAGGTGGATAAATTGGATATAGCGTGGATAACATGGATATAGGGTGGATAAAATGGATATAGGGTGGATAAAATGGATATAGGGTGGATAAAATGGATATAGAGTGGATAAAATGGATATAGAGTGGATAAAATGGATATAAGGTGGATAAAATGGATATAGGGTGGATAAAATGGATATAGGGTAGATAAAATGGATATAGGGTGGATAAAATGGATATAAGGTGGATAAAATGGATATAAGGTGGATAAATTGGATATAGAGTGGATAAAATGGATATAAGGTGGATAAAATGGATATAAGGTGGATAAATTGGTTATAAGGTGGATAAATTGGATATAGGTTGGATAAAATGGATATAAGGTGGATAAAATGGATATAAGGTGGATAAATTGGATATAGAGTGGATAAAATGGATATAGGGTGGATAAAATGGATATAGGGTGGATAAAATGGATATAAGGTGGATAAAATGGATATAGGGTGGATAAATTGGATATAGAGTGGATACAATGGATATAGAGTGGATAAAATGGACATAGAGTGGATAAAATGGATATAGAGTGGATAAAATGGATATAAGGTGGATAAATTGGAAATAGGGTGGATAAATTGGATATAGAGTGGATAAAATGGATATAGGGTGGATAAATTGGTTATAAGGTGGATAAATTGGATATAGAGTGGATAAAATGGATATAAGGTGGATAAATTGGTTATAAGGTGGATAAATTGGATATAGAGTGGATAAAATGGATATAGGGTGGATAAAATGGATATAGAGTGGATAAAATGGATATAAGGTGGATAAATTGGATATAGGGTGGATAAAATGGATATAAGGTGGATAAAATGGATATAGGGTGGATAAATTGGATATAGGGTGGATAAAATGGATATAAGGTGGATAAATTGGTTATAAGGTGGATAAATTGGATATAAGGTGGATAAAATGGATATAAGGTGGATAAATTGGATATAGCGTGGATAACATGGATATAGGGTGGATAAAATGGATATAGGGTGGATAAAATGGATATAGGGTGGATAAAATGGATATAGAGTGGATAAAATGGATATAGAGTGGATAAAATGGATATAAGGTGGATAAAATGGATATAGGGTGGATAAAATGGATATAGGGTGAATAAAATGGATATAGGGTGGATAAAATGGATATAGGGTGGATAAAATGGATATAGGGTGGATAAATTGGATATAGGGTGGATAAAATGGATATAAGGTGGATAAATTGGATATAGGGTGGATAAAATGGATATAAGGTGGATAAAATGGATATAGGGTGGATAAATTGGATATAGGGTGGATAAAATGGATATAAGGTGGATAAATTGGTTATAAGGTGGATAAATTGGATATAAGGTGGATAAAATGGATATAAGGTGGATAAATTGGATATAGCGTGGATAACATGGATATAGGGTGGATAAAATGGATATAGGGTGGATAAAATGGATATAGGGTGGATAAAATGGATATAGAGTGGATAAAATGGATATAGAGTGGATAAAATGGATATAAGGTGGATAAAATGGATATAGGGTGGATAAAATGGATATAGGGTGAATAAAATGGATATAGGGTGGATAAAATGGATATAGGGTGGATAAAATGGATATAGGGTGGATAAAATGGATATAGGGTGGATAAAATGGATATAGAGTGGATAAAATGGATATAAGGTGGATAAATTGGAAATAGAGTGGATAAAATGGATATAAGGTGGATAAATTGGTTATAAGGTGGATAAATTGGATATAGGTTGGATAAAACGGATATAAGGTGGATAAAATGGATATAGGGTGGATAAAATGGATATAGGGTGGATAAAATGGATATATAGTGGATAAAATGGATATAGGGTGGATAAAATGGATATAAGGTGGATAAAATGGATATAAGGTGGATAAATTGGATATAGAGTGGATAAAATGGATATAGGGTGGATAATATGGATATAGGGTGGATAAAATGGATATAGGGTGGATAAAATGGATATAGGGTGGATAAAATGGATATAAGGTGGATAAATTGGTTATAAGGTGGATAAATTGGATATAGAGTGGATAAAATGGATATAGAGTGTATAAAATGGATATAAGGTGGATAAAATGGATATAAGGTGGATAAATTGGAAATAGGGTGGATAAATTGGATATAGAGTGGATAAAATGGATATAGGGTGGATAAATTGGTTATAAGGTGGATAAATTGGATATAGGTTGGATAAAATGGATATAAGGTGGATAAAATGGATATAAGGTGGATAAATTGGATATAGAGTGGATAAAATGGATATAGGGTGGATAAAATGGATATAGGGTGGATAAAATGGATATAAGGTGGATAAAATGGATATAGGGTGGATAAATTGGATATAGAGTGGATACAATGGATATAGAGTGGATAAAATGGACATAGAGTGGATAAAATGGATATAGAGTGGATAAAATGGATATAAGGTGGATAAATTGGAAATAGGGTGGATAAATTGGATATAGAGTGGATAAAATGGATATAGGGTGGATAAATTGGTTATAAGGTGGATAAATTGGATATAGAGTGGATAAAATGGATATAAGGTGGATAAATTGGTTATAAGGTGGATAAATTGGATATAGAGTGGATAAAATGGATATAGGGTGGATAAAATGGATATAGAGTGGATAAAATGGATATAAGGTGGATAAATTGGATATAGGGTGGATAAAATGGATATAAGGTGGATAAATTGGTTATAAGGTGGATAAATTGGATATAGAGTGGATAAAATGGATATAGGGTGGATAAAATGGATATAGAGTGGATAAAATGGACATAAGGTGGATAAATTGGAAATAGAGTGGATAAAATGGATATAAGGTGGATAAATTGGTTATAAGGTGGATAAAATGGATATAGGGTGGATAAAATGGATATAAGGTGGATAAATTGGTTATAAGGTGGATAAATTGGACATAGAGTGGATATAATGGATACAGAGTGGATAAAATGGACATAGAGTGGATAAAATGGATATAGAGTGGATAAAATGGATATAGAGTGGATAAAATGGATATAGGGTGGATAAAATGGATATAGAGTGGATAAAATGGATATAAGGTGGATAAAATGGATATAAGGTGGATAAAATGGATATAAGGTGGATAAATTGGATATAGGGTGGATAAATTGGTTATAAGGTGGATAAAATAGATATAGGGTGGATAAAATGGATATAAGGTGGATAAATTGGTTATAAGGTGGATAAATTGGACATAGAGTGGATATAATGGATATAGAGTGGATAAAATGGACATAGAGTGGATAAAATGGATATAGAGTGGATAAAATGGATATAGAGTGGATAAAATGGATATAGGGTGGATAAAATGGATATAGAGTGGATAAAATGGATATAAGGTGGATAAAATGGATATAGGGTGGATAAAATGGATATAAGGTGGATAAAATGGATATAGGGTGGATAAATTGGATATAGAGTGGATAAAATGGATATAGGGTGGATAAATTGGTTATAAGGTGGATAAATTGGATATAGAGTGGATAAAATGGATATAAGGTGGATAAATTGGTTATAAGGTGGATAAATTGGATATAGAGTGGATAAAATGGATATAGGGTGGATAAAATGGATATAGAGTGGATAAAATGGATATAAGGTGGATAAATTGGATATAGGGTGGATAAAATGGATATAAGGTGGATAAATTGGTTATAAGGTGGATAAATTGGATATGGAGTGGATAAAATGGATATAGGGTGGATAAAATGGATATGGAGTGGATAAAATGGATATAAGGTGGATAAATTGGAAATAGAGTGGATAAAATGGATATAAGGTGGATAAATTGGATATAGGGTGGATAAAATGGATATAAGGTGGATAAATTGGTTATAAGGTGGATAAATTGGATATGGAGTGGATAAAATGGATATAGGGTGGATAAAATGGATATGGAGTGGATAAAATGGATATAAGGTGGATAAATTGGAAATAGAGTGGATAAAATGGATATAAGGTGGATAAATTGGTTATAAGGTGGATAAATTGGATATAGGTTGGATAAAATGGATATAAGGTGGATAAAATGGATATAAGGTGGATAAATTGGATATAGCGTGGATAACATGGATATAGGGTGGATAAAATGGATATAGGGTGGATAAAATGGATATAGGGTGGATAAAATGGATATAGAGTGGATAAAATGGATATAGAGTGGATAAAATGGATATAGAGTGGATAAAATGGATATAAGGTGGATAAAATGGATATAGGGTGGATAAAATGGATATAGGGTGGATAAAATGGATATAGGGTGGATAAAATGGATATAGGGTGGATAAAATGGATATAGAGTGGATAAAATGGATATAAGGTGGATAAATTGGACATAGAGTGGATATAATGGATATAGAGTGGATAAAATGGATATAGGGTGGATAAAATGGATATAGGTTGGATAAAATGGATATAGGGTGGATAAAATGGATATAAGGTGGATAAAATGGATATAAGGTGGATAAATTGGTTATAGAGTGGATAAAATGGATATAGGGTGGATAAAATGGATATAGGGTGGATAAAATGGATATAAGGTGGATAAAATGGATATAGGGTGGATAAATTGGATATAGGGTGGATAAAATGGGTATAAGGTGGATAAATTGGTTATAAGGTGGATAAATTGGATATAAGGTGGATAAAATGGATATAAGGTGGATAAATTGGATATAGCGTGGATAACATGGATATAGGGTGGATAAAATGGATATAGGGTGGATAAAATGGATATAGGGTGGATAAAATGGATATAGAGTGGATAAAATGGATATAGAGTGGATAAAATGGATATAAGGTGGATAAAATGGATATAGGGTGGATAAAATGGATATAGGGTGAATAAAATGGATATAGGGTGGATAAAATGGATATAGGGTGGGTAAAATGGATATAGGGTGGATAAAATGGATATAGGGTGGATAAAATGGATATAGAGTGGATAAAATGGATATAAGGTGGATAAATTGGAAATAGAGTGGATAAAATGGATATAAGGTGGATAAATTGGTTATAAGGTGGATAAATTGGATATAGGTTGGATAAAACGGATATAAGGTGGATAAAATGGATATAGGGTGGATAAAATGGATATAGGGTGGATAAAATGGATATATAGTGGATAAAATGGATATAGGGTGGATAAAATGGATATAAGGTGAATAAAATGGATATAAGGTGGATAAATTGGATATAGAGTGGATAAAATGGATATAGGGTGGATAATATGGATATAGGGTGGATAAAATGGATATAGGGTGGATAAAATGGATATAGGGTGGATAAAATGGATATAAGGTGGATAAATTGGTTATAAGGTGGATAAATTGGATATAGAGTGGATAAAATGGATATAGAGTGTATAAAATGGATATAAGGTGGATAAATTGGATATAGCGTGGATAACATGGATATAGGGTGGATAAAATGGATATAGGGTGGATAAAATGGATATAGGGTGGATAAAATGGATATAGAGTGGATAAAATGGATATAGAGTGGATAAAATGGATATAAGGTGGATAAAATGGATATAGGGTGGATAAAATGGATATAGGGTGGATAAAATGGATATAGGGTGGATAAAATGGATATAGAGTGGATAAAATGGATATAAGGTGGATAAAATGGATATAAGGTGGATAAATTGGTTATAAGGTGGATAAATTGGATATAGGTTGGATAAAATGGATATAAGGTGGATAAAATGGATATAAGGTGGATAAATTGTATATAGAGTGGATAAAATGGATATAGGGTGGATAAAATGGATATAGGGTGGATAAAATGGATATAAGGTGGATAAAATGGATATAGGGTGGATAAATTGGATATAGAGTGGATACAATGGATATAGAGTGGATAAAATGGACATAGAGTGGATAAAATGGATATAGAGTGGATAAAATGGATATAAGGTGGATAAATTGGAAATAGGGTGGATAAATTGGATATAGAGTGGATAAAATGGATATAGGGTGGATAAATTGGTTATAAGGTGGATAAATTGGATATAGAGTGGATAAAATGGATATAAGGTGGATAAATTGGTTATAAGGTGGATAAATTGGATATAGAGTGGATAAAATGGATATAGGGTGGATAAAATGGATATAGAGTGGATAAAATGGATATAAGGTGGATAAATTGGATATAGGGTGGATAAAATGGATATAAGGTGGATAAAATGGATATAGGGTGGATAAATTGGATATAGGGTGGATAAAATGGATATAAGGTGGATAAATTGGTTATAAGGTGGATAAATTGGATATAAGGTGGATAAAATGGATATAAGGTGGATAAAATGGATATAGAGTGGATAAAATGGATATAGAGTGGATAAAATGGATATAAGGTGGATAAAATGGATATAGGGTGGATAAAATGGATATAGGGTGAATAAAATGGATATAGGGTGGATAAAATGGATATAGGGTGGGTAAAATGGATATAGGGTGGATAAAATGGATATAGGGAGTGGTTATAAGGTGGATAAATTGGATATAGAGTGGATAAAATGGATATAAGGTGGATAAATTGGTTATAAGGTGGATAAATTGGATATAGAGTGGATAAAATGGATATAGGGTGGATAAAATGGATATAGAGTGGATAAAATGGATATAAGGTGGATAAATTGGATATAGGGTGGATAAAATGGATATAAGGTGGATAAAATGGATATAGGGTGGATAAATTGGATATAGGGTGGATAAAATGGATATAAGGTGGATAAATTGGTTATAAGGTGGATAAATTGGATGTAAGGTGGATAAAATGGATATAAGGTGGATAAATTGGATATAGCGTGGATAACATGGATATAGGGTGGATAAAATGGATATAGGGTGGATAAAATGGATATAGGGTGGATAAAATGGATATAGAGTGGATAAAATGGATATAGAGTGGATAAAATGGATATAAGGTGGATAAAATGGATATAGGGTGGATAAAATGGATATAGGGTGAATAAAATGGATATAGGGTGGATAAAATGGATATAGGGTGGATAAAATGGATATAGGGTGGATAAATTGGATATAGGGTGGATAAAATGGATATAAGGTGGATAAATTGGATATAGGGTGGATAAAATGGATATAAGGTGGATAAAATGGATATAGGGTGGATAAATTGGATATAGGGTGGATAAAATGGATATAAGGTGGATAAATTGGTTATAAGGTGGATAAATTGGATATAAGGTGGATAAAATGGATATAAGGTGGATAAATTGGATATAGCGTGGATAACATGGATATAGGGTGGATAAAATGGATATAGGGTGGATAAAATGGATATAGGGTGGATAAAATGGATATAGAGTGGATAAAATGGATATAAGGTGGATAAAATGGATATAGGGTGGATAAAATGGATATAAGGTGGATAAAATGGATATAGGGTGGATAAAATGGATATAGGGTGGATAAAATGGATATATAGTGGATAAAATGGATATAGGGTGGATAAAATGGATATAAGGTGGATAAAATGGATATAAGGTGGATAAATTGGATATAGAGTGGATAAAATGGATATAGGGTGGATAATATGGATATAGGGTGGATAAAATGGATATAGGGTGGATAAAATGGATATAGGGTGGATAAAATGGATATAGGGTGGATAAAATGGATATAGGGTGGATAAAATGGATATAGAGTGGATAAAATGGATATAGAGTGGATAAAATGGATATAAGGTGGATAAAATGGATATAGGGTGGATAAAATGGATATAGGGTGGATAAAATGGATATAGGGTGGATAAAATGGATATAAGGTGGATAAAATGGATATAAGGTGGATAAATTGGATATAGAGTGGATAAAATGGATATAAGGTGGATAAAATGGATATAAGGTGGATAAATTGGTTATAAGGTGGATAAATTGGATATAGGTTGGATAAAATGGATATAAGGTGGATAAAATGGATATAGGGTGGATAAATTGGATATAGAGTGGATACAATGGATATAGAGTGGATAAAATGGACATAGAGTGGATAAAATGGATATAGAGTGGATAAAATGGATATAAGGTGGATAAATTGGAAATAGGGTGGATAAATTGGATATAGAGTGGATAAAATGGATATAGGGTGGATAAATTGGTTATAAGGTGGATAAATTGGATATAGAGTGGATAAAATGGATATAAGGTGGATAAATTGGTTATAAGGTGGATAAATTGGATATAGAGTGGATAAAATGGATATAGGGTGGATAAAATGGATATAGAGTGGATAAAATGGATATAAGGTGGATAAATTGGATATAGGGTGGATAAAATGGATATAAGGTGGATAAAATGGATATAGGGTGGATAAATTGGATATAGGGTGGATAAAATGGATATAAGGTGGATAAATTGGTTATAAGGTGGATAAATTGGATATAAGGTGGATAAAATGGATATAAGGTGGATAAATTGGATATAGCGTGGATAACATGGATATAGGGTGGATAAAATGGATATAGGGTGGATAAAATGGATATAGGGTGGATAAAATGGATATAGAGTGGATAAAATGGATATAGAGTGGATAAAATGGATATAAGGTGGATAAAATGGATATAGGGTGGATAAAATGGATATAGGGTGAATAAAATGGATATAGGGTGGATAAAATGGATATAGGGTGGATAAAATGGATATAGGGTGGATAAATTGGATATAGGGTGGATAAAATGGATATAAGGTGGATAAATTGGATATAGGGTGGATAAAATGGATATAAGGTGGATAAAATGGATATAGGGTGGATAAATTGGATATAGGGTGGATAAAATGGATATAAGGTGGATAAATTGGTTATAAGGTGGATAAATTGGATATAAGGTGGATAAAATGGATATAAGGTGGATAAATTGGATATAGCGTGGATAACATGGATATAGGGTGGATAAAATGGATATAGGGTGGATAAAATGGATATAGAGTGGATAAAATGGATATAGAGTGGATAAAATGGATATAAGGTGGATAAAATGGATATAGGGTGGATAAAATGGATATAGGGTGAATAAAATGGATATAGGGTGGATAAAATGGATATAGGGTGGATAAAATGGATATAGGGTGGATAAAATGGATATAGGGTGGATAAAATGGATATAGAGTGGATAAAATGGATATAAGGTGGATAAATTGGAAATAGAGTGGATAAAATGGATATAAGGTGGATAAATTGGTTATAAGGTGGATAAATTGGATATAGGTTGGATAAAACGGATATAAGGTGGATAAAATGGATATAGGGTGGATAAAATGGATATAGGGTGGATAAAATGGATATATAGTGGATAAAATGGATATAGGGTGGATAAAATGGATATAAGGTGGATAAAATGGATATAAGGTGGATAAATTGGATATAGAGTGGATAAAATGGATATAGGGTGGATAATATGGATATAGGGTGGATAAAATGGATATAGGGTGGATAAAATGGATATAGGGTGGATAAAATGGATATAAGGTGGATAAATTGGTTATAAGGTGGATAAATTGGATATAGAGTGGATAAAATGGATATAGAGTGTATAAAATGGATATAAGGTGGATAAATTGGATATAGCGTGGATAACATGGATATAGGGTGGATAAAATGGATATAGGGTGGATAAAATGGATATAGGGTGGATAAAATGGATATAGAGTGGATAAAATGGATATAGAGTGGATAAAATGGATATAAGGTGGATAAAATGGATATAGGGTGGATAAAATGGATATAGGGTGAATAAAATGGATATAGGGTGGATAAAATGGATATAGGGTGGGTAAAATGGATATAGGGTGGATAAAATGGATATAGGGAGTGGTTATAAGGTGGATAAATTGGATATAGAGTGGATAAAATGGATATAAGGTGGATAAATTGGTTATAAGGTGGATAAATTGGATATAGAGTGGATAAAATGGATATAGGGTGGATAAAATGGATATAGAGTGGATAAAATGGATATAAGGTGGATAAATTGGATATAGGGTGGATAAAATGGATATAAGGTGGATAAAATGGATATAGGGTGGATAAATTGGATATAGGGTGGATAAAATGGATATAAGGTGGATAAATTGGTTATAAGGTGGATAAATTGGATGTAAGGTGGATAAAATGGATATAAGGTGGATAAATTGGATATAGCGTGGATAACATGGATATAGGGTGGATAAAATGGATATAGGGTGGATAAAATGGATATAGGGTGGATAAAATGGATATAGAGTGGATAAAATGGATATAGAGTGGATAAAATGGATATAAGGTGGATAAAATGGATATAGGGTGGATAAAATGGATATAGGGTGAATAAAATGGATATAGGGTGGATAAAATGGATATAGGGTGGATAAAATGGATATAGGGTGGATAAATTGGATATAGGGTGGATAAAATGGATATAAGGTGGATAAATTGGATATAGGGTGGATAAAATGGATATAAGGTGGATAAAATGGATATAGGGTGGATAAATTGGATATAGGGTGGATAAAATGGATATAAGGTGGATAAATTGGTTATAAGGTGGATAAATTGGATATAAGGTGGATAAAATGGATATAAGGTGGATAAATTGGATATAGCGTGGATAACATGGATATAGGGTGGATAAAATGGATATAGGGTGGATAAAATGGATATAGGGTGGATAAAATGGATATAGAGTGGATAAAATGGATATAAGGTGGATAAAATGGATATAGGGTGGATAAAATGGATATAAGGTGGATAAAATGGATATAGGGTGGATAAAATGGATATAGGGTGGATAAAATGGATATATAGTGGATAAAATGGATATAGGGTGGATAAAATGGATATAAGGTGGATAAAATGGATATAAGGTGGATAAATTGGATATAGAGTGGATAAAATGGATATAGGGTGGATAATATGGATATAGGGTGGATAAAATGGATATAGGGTGGATAAAATGGATATAGGGTGGATAAAATGGATATAAGGTGGATAAATTGGTTATAAGGTGGATAAATTGGATATAGAGTGGATAAAATGGATATAGAGTGTATAAAATGGATATAAGGTGGATAAATTGGATATAGCGTGGATAACATGGATATAGGGTGGATAAAATGGATATAGGGTGGATAAAATGGATATAGGGTGGATAAAATGGATATAGAGTGGATAAAATGGATATAGAGTGGATAAAATGGATATAAGGTGGATAAAATGGATATAGGGTGGATAAAATGGATATAGGGTGGATAAAATGGATATAGGGTGGATAAAATGGATATAAGGTGGATAAAATGGATATAAGGTGGATAAATTGGATATAGAGTGGATAAAATGGATATAAGGTGGATAAAATGGATATAAGGTGGATAAATTGGTTATAAGGTGGATAAATTGGATATAGGTTGGATAAAATGGATATAAGGTGGATAAAATGGATATAGGGTGGATAAATTGGATATAGAGTGGATACAATGGATATAGAGTGGATAAAATGGACATAGAGTGGATAAAATGGATATAGAGTGGATAAAATGGATATAAGGTGGATAAATTGGAAATAGGGTGGATAAATTGGATATAGAGTGGATAAAATGGATATAGGGTGGATAAATTGGTTATAAGGTGGATAAATTGGATATAGAGTGGATAAAATGGATATAAGGTGGATAAATTGGTTATAAGGTGGATAAATTGGATATAGAGTGGATAAAATGGATATAGGGTGGATAAAATGGATATAGAGTGGATAAAATGGATATAAGGTGGATAAATTGGATATAGGGTGGATAAAATGGATATAAGGTGGATAAAATGGATATAGGGTGGATAAATTGGATATAGGGTGGATAAAATGGATATAAGGTGGATAAATTGGTTATAAGGTGGATAAATTGGATATAAGGTGGATAAAATGGATATAAGGTGGATAAATTGGATATAGCGTGGATAACATGGATATAGGGTGGATAAAATGGATATAGGGTGGATAAAATGGATATAGGGTGGATAAAATGGATATAGAGTGGATAAAATGGATATAGAGTGGATAAAATGGATATAAGGTGGATAAAATGGATATAGGGTGGATAAAATGGATATAGGGTGAATAAAATGGATATAGGGTGGATAAAATGGATATAGGGTGGATAAAATGGATATAGGGTGGATAAATTGGATATAGGGTGGATAAAATGGATATAAGGTGGATAAATTGGATATAGGGTGGATAAAATGGATATAAGGTGGATAAAATGGATATAGGGTGGATAAATTGGATATAGGGTGGATAAAATGGATATAAGGTGGATAAATTGGTTATAAGGTGGATAAATTGGATATAAGGTGGATAAAATGGATATAAGGTGGATAAATTGGATATAGCGTGGATAACATGGATATAGGGTGGATAAAATGGATATAGGGTGGATAAAATGGATATAGAGTGGATAAAATGGATATAGAGTGGATAAAATGGATATAAGGTGGATAAAATGGATATAGGGTGGATAAAATGGATATAGGGTGAATAAAATGGATATAGGGTGGATAAAATGGATATAGGGTGGATAAAATGGATATAGGGTGGATAAAATGGATATAGGGTGGATAAAATGGATATAGAGTGGATAAAATGGATATAAGGTGGATAAATTGGTTATAAGGTGGATAAATTGGATATAGAGTGGATAAAATGGATATAGAGTGTATAAAATGGATATAAGGTGGATAAATTGGATATAAGGTGGATAAATTGGATATAGAGTGGATAAAATGGATATAGGGTGGATAATATGGATATAGGGTGGATAAAATGGATATAGGGTGGATAAAATGGATATAGGGTGGATAAAATGGATATAAGGTGGATAAATTGGTTATAAGGTGGATAAATTGGATATAGAGTGGATAAAATGGATATAGAGTGTATAAAATGGATATAAGGTGGATAAATTGGATATAGCGTGGATAACATGGATATAGGGTGGATAAAATGGATATAGGGTGGATAAAATGGATATAGGGTGGATAAAATGGATATAGAGTGGATAAAATGGATATAGAGTGGATAAAATGGATATAGAGTGGATAAAATGGATATAGGGTGGATAAAATGGATATAGGGTGGATAAAATGGATATAGGGTGGATAAAATGGATATAAGGTGGATAAAATGGATATAAGGTGGATAAATTGGATATAGAGTGGATAAAATGGATATAAGGTGGATAAAATGGATATAAGGTGGATAAATTGGTTATAAGGTGGATAAATTGGATATAGGTTGGATAAAATGGATATAAGGTGGATAAAATGGATATAAGGTGGATAAATTGGATATAGAGTGGATAAAATGGATATAGGTTGGATAAAATGGATATAGGGTGGATAAAATGGATATAAGGTGGATAAAATGGATATAGGGTGGATAAATTGGATATAGAGTGGATACAATGGATATAGAGTGGATAAAATGGACATAGAGTGGATAAAATGGATATAGAGTGGATAAAATGGATATAAGGTGGATAAATTGGAAATAGGGTGGATAAATTGGATATAGAGTGGATAAAATGGATATAGGGTGGATAAATTGGTTATAAGGTGGATAAATTGGATATAGAGTGGATAAAATGGATATAAGGTGGATAAATTGGTTATAAGGTGGATAAATTGGATATAGAGTGGATAAAATGGATATAGGGTGGATAAAATGGATATAGAGTGGATAAAATGGATATAAGGTGGATAAATTGGATATAGGGTGGATAAAATGGATATAAGGTGGATAAATTGGTTATAAGGTGGATAAATTGGATATAGAGTGGAT
This sequence comes from Pemphredon lugubris, assembly GCA_933228935.1. Taxonomy (NCBI): domain Eukaryota; kingdom Metazoa; phylum Arthropoda; class Insecta; order Hymenoptera; family Crabronidae; genus Pemphredon; species Pemphredon lugubris. Next base: position 116,769 of record CAKOGF010000004.1, read on the forward strand.
AAAATGGATATAGGGTGGATAAAATGGATATAGAGTGGATAAAATGGATATAAGGTGGATAAATTGGATATAGGGTGGATAAAATGGATATAAGGTGGATAAATTGGTTATAAGGTGGATAAAATGGATATAGGGTGGATAAAATGGATATAAGGTGGATAAATTGGTTATAAGGTGGATAAATTGGACATAGAGTGGATATAATGGATACAGAGTGGATAAAATGGACATAGAGTGGATAAAATGGATATAGAGTGGATAAAATGGATATACAGGGTGTCCCGTAACTAGCTCGACACCGGGAAATGAGGGGTAGCTGAGGTGATTCTGAACAACTTTCTCCTTAGCAATAATGTCCTAAGCGCCTTCGGTTTTAAATTATTAACGAAACGGCTAGGCCAATCCGAGCGCTTATCTGGCGCGCGCTCGAAACGAGAGTGTGGTCTCTGGATCGTGCTCGACCGCGAGCGTGAACAAGTGCATCGCCTGGGTATCGACGGAAGCCTACGGCAAATGTCACATCGCCTTCAAATAAACTAATACTCGTTGAATAACTGTGTCCGATGCTCTTACCCGTTATTCAATAGGAACGAAGATTGTAGTATTTGTGGAAAAAATGTTTCTCTTAACAGCACGTTTTCAGGTGGATAAATTATCGTTAGAATAATTTATAATAACTAACGTTAGAAAAGCCTTGTTAAACTCACCCATTCGACCACGAATCACCCTGCTTCGACGAAAGTAGGTCATTGGCACTAGGTCACAGTGCCGATTTTGCCCTTCCTAAGAATCTCGAGAGCCTCAACAGCTCATTTTACGGTAAACTCACTTGACACTGACACACACAGTAGGAACGGCACTTGCCTAATTTATGGCAGGGCGCACGGCTAATCGCAGGTACGCGAACACCCCCGAGAGTCGAGCGGCCGTCGGGTCACTTTACCCAACGCGCATTTCACCGCACGAGCACTGTTACCGATATTCCGTAATAAAATAATTATGTTTGAACGTGATTGAGCCTACGTAAGAGATGTTGGTGGCCCTGAAAAGGGCCCATTGTTGTTATGCCAAAATTGCCAAGTTTAGTTCGACGTATCCGCGTCACACTTGCATGCACATATCGGAGCACCGGTGGACGTTGCGCTGCACTTCTCCCAATGTTTCTCGATTAAGAAACGTAACAAATATCCTGTAATACTCCGCGTTAGTTCGTTGCTGTATGGTACCCGTTCGGTTTGAAAAACGATTCTGCCAGCTCTAGCGTTTCTTGGGTCTTGCTTAGAACGACGTTCGTTAGGGAAGGGATATTTTTACAATAGTACAACGGAGTGGGTCGCACATTTGGAGTCACCGTTCATTCAGCAAAAAAATACACGCGCATTTAGGGCGGCCGCATGGTCTTCTCCACTACGAACGCGCTAGCGAAGACAAGGGCAAGGAGTGCCATAAATTTCACTATTGTCCATACCGTGTCGTAAAGGGAAAGTGTGGCTATTTTACGAAATACGTGCATCGGCTTAAGACTGCATCGACAGCGTACACGCAACATAAACCTTTAATATTTTCTTACGATTCTTTCCGCGAAGACGAAACAGTACACACAACTTGGAAAATGATCAATTTAATATTGTATTGTGTTAGCGAGGACACTGTTTGATACGCATTTCGAGACAGACATCGTTATGTCTATCAACATTTTGGTCGTCTGGAACAGGTCCCCCTGATCGGGCCCATGTACCGCGGCACGCTTTGCTGCTCGCGTTCCCGTAAACAGTCGGTTGCCGCGCGCGTGCGATAATCATAACAAGATCGAAATCAGAGATTCTTAGGGAGCCGACTGTTTAAGATTTTAAGCATTTCGACACGCCGCAAACAGTGTCTTCGCGCTTGTACTTTTATTCACGCCATGCACTCTACACTAAACATCCCACAACATTAAATTTATAATATTACAAATGACACGGGCAAGCGTGTATGCGTCGCAAGCAGTGTCTTCGCAATACAATACAATACTAAATTGATAATTTTGGGAATTGTATGTACTGTTCCTTCTTTGCGGGAAGAATCGTAAGAAAATATTAAAGGATTATGTTGCGTGTACGCTGTCGATGTAGTTTTAAGACGATGCACGTATTTCGTAAAATAGCCACACTTTCCCTTTACGACACGGTATGGACAATAGTGAAATTTATGGCACTCCTTGCCCTGCGTCTTCGCTAGCGCGTTCGTAGTGACGAAGACCATGCGGCCGCCCCGAGCGCACGGGTATTTTTTGGCTGAATTGACTCCAAATGTGCGAGCCACTACGTTGTACTATTGTAAAAATATCCCTTCCCCAACGAACGTCCTTCTAAGCAAGACCCAAGAAACGCTAGAGCTGGCAGAATCGTTTTTCAAACCGAACGGGTACCATACAGCAACGAACTAACGCGGAGTATTACAGGATATTTGTTACGTTTCTTAATCGAAAACCATTGGAAGAAGTGCAGCGCAACGTCCGCCGGTGCTCCGAGACGTGCATGTAAACGCGAGGAGGGCACGTCGAGCCGATCTTGGCAATTTTGGCAATAACAATCGGCCCTTTTCAGGGCCACCAACTATCTCTAACGTAGGTTCAATTACGTTCCTCTACATAATTGTTTTATTCGGAGTTATCGGTGAAAGTGCTCACGCAGTGAAATGCACGTTCGGTAAAGTGACCCGATCGCCGATCGCCGCTCGACTCTCGGGGGTGTCCGCGTACCTGCGATTAGCCGTGCGCCCTGCCATAAATTAGACAAGTGCCGTTCCTACTGTGTGTGTCAGTGTCAAGTGAGTTCACCGAACCGGCCGCATAATCAGCTGTTGAAGTTCTCGAGATTCTTACGAAGGACAAAATCGGCACTGTGACCTACTGCCAACGACTTACTTCCGTCGAGGGCAGGTTGATTCGTTGGCGAAAGGGTGAGTTTAACAAGATTCTTCTAACGTTAGTTATTCACATCCTTTATCTTTATCTTAAACGTTAGTTATTCACATCCACCTGAAAACATGCTGTTAAGAAAATCATTTTTTCCACAAATACTACAACTTTTCATACCTCCCGAATTACGAGTGACAGTATTGAACACAGTTATGCAACGACTATTAGTTTATTTGAAGACGATATGTGATATTTGCCGTATGCTTTTCTCGATACCCACGCGATCTACTTGTTCACGCTCGCGGCGGAGCGTGTCAGAGACCACACTCTCGTTTCGAGCGCGCGTTCGATACGCGCTCGGATTGGCCTAGCCGTTTCGTTAATAATTCAAAACCGAAGGCGCTTAGGACATTATTGCTAAGGAAAAAGTTGTTCAGAATCACCTCAGCTACCCCTCATTTCCCGGTGTCGAGCTAGTTACGGGACACCCTGTAGAGTGGATAAAATGGATATAGGGTGGATAAAATGGATATAGAGTGGATAAAATGGATATAAGGTGGATAAAATGGATATAAGGTGGATAAAATGGATATAAGGTGGATAAATTGGATATAGGGTGGATAAATTGGTTATAAGGTGGATAAAATGGATATAGGGTGGATAAAATGGATATAAGGTGGATAAATTGGTTATAAGGTGGATAAATTGGACATAGAGTGGATATAATGGATATAGAGTGGATAAAATGGACATAGAGTGGATAAAATGGATATAGAGTGGATAAAATGGATATAGAGTGGATAAAATGGATATAGGGTGGATAAAATGGATATAGAGTGGATAAAATGGATATAAGGTGGATAAAATGGATATAGGGTGGATAAAATGGATATAAGGTGGATAAAATGGATATAGGGTGGATAAATTGGATATAGAGTGGATAAAATGGATATAGGGTGGATAAATTGGTTATAAGGTGGATAAATTGGATATAGAGTGGATAAAATGGATATAAGGTGGATAAATTGGTTATAAGGTGGATAAATTGGATATACAGTGGATAAAATGGATATAGGGTGGATAAAATGGATATAGAGTGGATAAAATGGATATAAGGTGGATAAATTGGATATAGGGTGGATAAAATGGATATAAGGTGGATAAATTGGTTATAAGGTGGATAAATTGGATATGGAGTGGATAAAATGGATATAGGGTGGATAAAATGGATATGGAGTGGATAAAATGGATATAAGGTGGATAAATTGGAAATAGAGTGGATAAAATGGATATAAGGTGGATAAATTGGATATAGGGTGGATAAAATGGATATAAGGTGGATAAATTGGTTATAAGGTGGATAAATTGGATATAGAGTGGATAAAATGGATATAGGGTGGATAAAATGGATATAAGGTGGATAAAATGGATATAAGGTGGATAAATTGGATATAGGGTGGATAAATTGGTTATAAGGTGGATAAAATGGATATAGGGTGGATAAAATGGATATAAGGTGGATAAATTGGTTATAAGGTGGATAAATTGGACATAGAGTGGATATAATGGATATAGAGTGGATAAAATGGACATAGAGTGGATAAAATGGATATAGAGTGGATAAAATGGATATAGAGTGGATAAAATGGATATAGGGTGGATAAAATGGATATAGAGTGGATAAAATGGATATAAGGTGGATAAAATGGATATAGGGTGGATAAAATGGATATAAGGTGGATAAAATGGATATAGGGTGGATAAATTGGATATAGAGTGGATAAAATGGATATAGGGTGGATAAATTGGTTATAAGGTGGATAAATTGGATATAGAGTGGATAAAATGGATATAAGGTGGATAAATTGGTTATAAGGTGGATAAATTGGATATAGAGTGGATAAAATGGATATAGGGTGGATAAAATGGATATAAGGTGGATAAAATGGATATAGGGTGGATAAATTGGATATAGGGTGGATAAAATGGATATAAGGTGGATAAATTGGTTATAAGGTGGATAAATTGGATATAGAGTGGATAAAATGGATATAGGGTGGATAAAATGGATATAGAGTGTATAAAATGGATATAAGGTGGATAAATTGGAAATAGCGTGGATAACATGGATATAGGGTGGATAAAATGGATATAGGGTGGATAAAATGGATATAGGGTGTATAAAATGGATATAGAGTGGATAAAATGGATATAGAGTGGATAAAATGGATATAGAGTGGATAAAATGGATATAAGGTGGATAAAATGGATATAGGGTGGATAAAATGGATATAGGGTGGATAAAATGGATATAGAGTGGATAAAATGGATATAGGGTGGATAAAATGGATATAAGGTGGATAAAATGGATATAAGGTGGATAAATTGGATATAGAGTGGATAAAATGGATATAGGGTGGATAATATGGATATAGGGTGGATAAAATGGATATAGGGTGGATAAAATGGATATAGGGTGGATAAAATGGATATAAGGTGGATAAATTGGTTATAAGGTGGATAAATTGGATATAGAGTGGATAAAATGGATATAGGGTGGATAAAATGGATATAGAGTGTATAAAATGGATATAAGGTGGATAAATTGGAAATAGCGTGGATAACATGGATATAGGGTGGATAAAATGGATATAGGGTGGATAAAATGGATATAGGGTGGATAAAATGGATATAGAGTGGATAAAATGGATATAGAGTGGATAAAATGGATATAGAGTGGATAAAATGGATATAAGGTGGATAAAATGGATATAGGGTGGATAAAATGGATATAGGGTGGATAAAATGGATATAGGGTGGATAAAATGGATATAAGGTGGATAAAATGGATATAGGGAGTGGTTATAAGGTGGATAAAATGGATATAAGGTGGATAAATTGGTTATAAGGTGGATAAATTGGATATAGGTTGGATAAAATGGATATAAGGTGGATAAAATGGATATAAGGTGGATAAATTGGATATAGAGTGGATAAAATGGATATAGGGTGGATAAAATGGATATAGGGTGGATAAAATGGATATAAGGTGGATAAAATGGATATAGGGTGGATAAATTGGATATAGAGTGGATACAATGGATATAGAGTGGATAAAATGGACATAGAGTGGATAAAATGGATATAGAGTGGATAAAATGGATATAAGGTGGATAAATTGGATATAGGGTGGATAAAATGGATATAAGGTGGATAAATTGGTTATAAGGTGGATAAATTGGATATAGAGTGGATAAAATGGATATAGGGTGGATAAAATGGATATAGAGTGGATAAAATGGATATAAGGTGGATAAATTGGAAATAGAGTGGATAAAATGGATATAAGGTGGATAAATTGGTTATAAGGTGGATAAAATGGATATAGGGTGGATAAAATGGATATAAGGTGGATAAATTGGTTATAAGGTGGATAAATTGGACATAGAGTGGATATAATGGATATAGAGTGGATAAAATGGACATAGAGTGGATAAAATGGATATAGAGTGGATAAAATGGATATAGAGTGGATAAAATGGATATAGGGTGGATAAAATGGATATAAGGTGGATAAAATGGATATAAGGTGGATAAAATGGATATAAGGTGGATAAATTGGATATAGGGTGGATAAATTGGTTATAAGGTGGATAAAATGGATATAGGGTGGATAAAATGGATATAAGGTGGATAAATTGGTTATAAGGTGGATAAATTGGACATAGAGTGGATATAATGGATATAGAGTGGATAAAATGGACATAGAGTGGATAAAATGGATATAGAGTGGATAAAATGGATATAGAGTGGATAAAATGGATATAGGGTGGATAAAATGGATATAGAGTGGATAAAATGGATATAAGGTGGATAAAATGGATATAGGGTGGATAAAATGGATATAAGGTGGATAAAATGGATATAGGGTGGATAAATTGGATATAGAGTGGATAAAATGGATATAAGGTGGATAAATTGGTTATAAGGTGGATAAATTGGATATAGAGTGGATAAAATGGATATAGGGTGGATAAAATGGATATAGAGTGGATAAAATGGATATAAGGTGGATAAATTGGATATAGGGTGGATAAAATGGATATAAGGTGGATAAATTGGTTATAAGGTGGATAAATTGGATATAGAGTGGATAAAATGGATATAGGGTGGATAAAATGGATATAGAGTGGATAAAATGGATATAAGGTGGATAAATTGGAAATAGAGTGGATAAAATGGATATAAGGTGGATAAATTGGTTATAAGGTGGATAAAATGGATATAGGGTGGATAAAATGGATATAAGGTGGATAAATTGGTTATAAGGTGGATAAATTGGACATAGAGTGGATATAATGGATATAGAGTGGATAAAATGGACATAGAGTGGATAAAATGGATATAGAGTGGATAAAATGGATATAGAGTGGATAAAATGGATATAGGGTGGATAAAATGGATATAGAGTGGATAAAATGGATATAAGGTGGATAAAATGGATATAAGGTGGATAAAATGGATATAAGGTGGATAAATTGGATATAGGGTGGATAAATTGGTTATAAGGTGGATAAAATGGATATAGGGTGGATAAAATGGATATAAGGTGGATAAATTGGTTATAAGGTGGATAAATTGGACATAGAGTGGATATAATGGATATAGAGTGGATAAAATGGACATAGAGTGGATAAAATGGATATAGAGTGGATAAAATGGATATAGAGTGGATAAAATGGATATAGGGTGGATAAAATGGATATAGAGTGGATAAAATGGATATAAGGTGGATAAAATGGATATAGGGTGGATAAAATGGATATAAGGTGGATAAAATGGATATAGGGTGGATAAATTGGATATAGAGTGGATAAAATGGATATAGGGTGGATAAATTGGTTATAAGGTGGATAAATTGTATATAGAGTGGATAAAATGGATATAAGGTGGATAAATTGGTTATAAGGTGGATAAATTGGATATAGAGTGGATAAAATGGATATAGGGTGGATAAAATGGATATAGAGTGGATAAAATGGATATAAGGTGGATAAATTGGATATAGGGTGGATAAAATGGATATAAGGTGGATAAATTGGTTATAAGGTGGATAAATTGGATATAGAGTGGATAAAATGGATATAGGGTGGATAAAATGGATATAGAGTGGATAAAACGGATATAAGGTGGATAAATTGGAAATAGAGTGGATAAAATGGATATAAGGTGGATAAATTGGTTATAAGGTGGATAAATTGGATATAGGTTGGATAAAATGGATATAAGGTGGATAAAATGGATATAAGGTGGATAAATTGGATATAGCGTGGATAACATGGATATAGGGTGGATAAAATGGATATAGGGTGGATAAAATGGATATAGGGTGGATAAAATGGATATAGAGTGGATAAAATGGATATAGAGTGGATAAAATGGATATAGAGTGGATAAAATGGATATAAGGTGGATAAAATGGATATAGGGTGGATAAAATGGATATAGGGTGGATAAAATGGATATAGGGTGGATAAAATGGATATAGGGTGGATAAAATGGATATAGGGTGGATAAAATGGATATAGAGTGGATAAAATGGATATAAGGTGGATAAATTGGACATAGAGTGGATATAATGGATATAGAGTGGATAAAATGGATATAGGGTGGATAAAATGGATATAGGTTGGATAAAATGGATATAGGGTGGATAAAATGGATATAAGGTGGATAAAATGGATATAAGGTGGATAAATTGGTTATAGAGTGGATAAAATGGATATAGGGTGGATAAAATGGATATAGGGTGGATAAAATGGATATAAGGTGGATAAAATGGATATAGGGTGGATAAATTGGATATAGGGTGGATAAAATGGATATAAGGTGGATAAATTGGTTATAAGGTGGATAAATTGGATATAAGGTGGATAAAATGGATATAAGGTGGATAAATTGGATATAGCGTGGATAACATGGATATAGGGTGGATAAAATGGATATAGGGTGGATAAAATGGATATAGGGTGGATAAAATGGATATAGAGTGGATAAAATGGATATAGAGTGGATAAAATGGATATAAGGTGGATAAAATGGATATAGGGTGGATAAAATGGATATAGGGTGAATAAAATGGATATAGGGTGGATAAAATGGATATAGGGTGGATAAAATGGATATAGGGTGGATAAAATGGATATAGGGTGGATAAAATGGATATAGAGTGGATAAAATGGATATAAGGTGGATAAATTGGAAATAGAGTGGATAAAATGGATATAAGGTGGATAAATTGGTTATAAGGTGGATAAATTGGATATAGGTTGGATAAAACGGATATAAGGTGGATAAAATGGATATAGGGTGGATAAAATGGATATAGGGTGGATAAAATGGATATAGAGTGGATAAAATGGATATAGGGTGGATAAAATGGATATAAGGTGGACAAAATGGATATAAGGTGGATAAATTGGATATAGAGTGGATAAAATGGATATAGGGTGGATAATATGGATATAGGGTGGATAAAATGGATATAGGGTGGATAAAATGGATATAGGGTGGATAAAATGGATATAAGGTGGATAAATTGGTTATAAGGTGGATAAATTGGATATAGAGTGGATAAAATGGATATAGAGTGTATAAAATGGATATAAGGTGGATAAATTGGATATAGCGTGGATAACATGGATATAGGGTGGATAAAATGGATATAGGGTGGATAAAATGGATATAGGGTGGATAAAATGGATATAAGGTGGATAAAATGGATATAGGGTGGATAAATTGGATATAGGGTGGATAAAATGGATATAAGGTGGATAAATTGGTTATAAGGTGGATAAATTGGATATAGAGTGGATAAAATGGATATAGGGTGGATAAAATGGATATAGAGTGTATAAAATGGATATAAGGTGGATAAATTGGAAATAGCGTGGATAACATGGATATAGGGTGGATAAAATGGATATAGGGTGGATAAAATGGATATAGGGTGGATAAAATGGATATAGAGTGGATAAAATGGATATAGAGTGGATAAAATGGATATAGAGTGGATAAAATGGATATAAGGTGGATAAAATGGATATAGGGTGGATAAAATGGATATAGGTTGGATAAATTGGATATAGAGTGGATAAAATGGATATAGGGTGGATAAATTGGTTATAAGGTGGATAAATTGGATATAGAGTGGATAAAATGGATATAAGGTGGATAAATTGGTTATAAGGTGGATAAATTGGATATAGAGTGGATAAAATGGATATAGGGTGGATAAAATGGATATAAGGTGGATAAAATGGATATAGGGTGGATAAATTGGATATAGGGTGGATAAAATGGATATAGGGTGGATAAAATGGATATAGGGTGGATAAAATGGATATAAGGTGGATAAATTGGTTATAAGGTGGATAAATTGGATATAGAGTGGATAAAATGGATATAGGGTGGATAAAATGGATATAGAGTGTATAAAATGGATATAAGGTGGATAAATTGGAAATAGCGTGGATAACATGGATATAGGGTGGATAAAATGGATATTGGGTGGATAAAATGGATATAGGGTGGATAAAATGGATATAGAGTGGATAAAATGGATATAGAGTGGATAAAATGGATATAGAGTGGATAAAATGGATATAAGGTGGATAAAATGGATATAGGGTGGATAAAATGGATATAGAGTGGATAAAATGGATATAGAGTGGATAAAATGGATATAGAGTGGATAAAATGGATATAAGGTGGATAAAATGGATATAGGGTGGATAAAATGGATATAGGGTGGATAAAATGGATATAGGGTGGATAAAATGGATATAAGGTGGATAAAATGGATATAGGGAGTGGTTATAAGGTGGATAAAATGGATATAAGGTGGATAAATTGGTTATAAGGTGGATAAATTGGATATAGGTTGGATAAAATGGATATAAGGTGGATAAAATGGATATAAGGTGGATAAATTGGATATAGAGTGGATAAAATGGATATAGGGTGGATAAAATGGATATAGGGTGGATAAAATGGATATAAGGTGGATAAAATGGATATAGGGTGGATAAATTGGATATAGAGTGGATACAATGGATATAGAGTGGATAAAATGGACATAGAGTGGATAAAATGGATATAGAGTGGATAAAATGGATATAAGGTGGATAAATTGGATATAGGGTGGATAAAATGGATATAAGGTGGATAAATTGGTTATAAGGTGGATAAATTGGATATAGAGTGGATAAAATGGATATAGGGTGGATAAAATGGATATAGAGTGGATAAAATGGATATAAGGTGGATAAATTGGAAATAGAGTGGATAAAATGGATATAAGGTGGATAAATTGGTTATAAGGTGGATAAAATGGATATAGGGTGGATAAAATGGATATAAGGTGGATAAATTGGTTATAAGGTGGATAAATTGGACATAGAGTGGATATAATGGATATAGAGTGGATAAAATGGACATAGAGTGGATAAAATGGATATAGAGTGGATAAAATGGATATAGAGTGGATAAAATGGATATAGGGTGGATAAAATGGATATAAGGTGGATAAAATGGATATAAGGTGGATAAAATGGATATAAGGTGGATAAATTGGATATAGGGTGGATAAATTGGTTATAAGGTGGATAAAATGGATATAGGGTGGATAAAATGGATATAAGGTGGATAAATTGGTTATAAGGTGGATAAATTGGACATAGAGTGGATATAATGGATATAGAGTGGATAAAATGGACATAGAGTGGATAAAATGGATATAGAGTGGATAAAATGGATATAGAGTGGATAAAATGGATATAGGGTGGATAAAATGGATATAGAGTGGATAAAATGGATATAAGGTGGATAAAATGGATATAGGGTGGATAAAATGGATATAAGGTGGATAAAATGGATATAGGGTGGATAAATTGGATATAGAGTGGATAAAATGGATATAAGGTGGATAAATTGGTTATAAGGTGGATAAATTGGATATAGAGTGGATAAAATGGATATAGGGTGGATAAAATGGATATAGAGTGGATAAAATGGATATAAGGTGGATAAATTGGATATAGGGTGGATAAAATGGATATAAGGTGGATAAATTGGTTATAAGGTGGATAAATTGGATATAGAGTGGATAAAATGGATATAGGGTGGATAAAATGGATATAGAGTGGATAAAATGGATATAAGGTGGATAAATTGGAAATAGAGTGGATAAAATGGATATAAGGTGGATAAATTGGTTATAAGGTGGATAAAATGGATATAGGGTGGATAAAATGGATATAAGGTGGATAAATTGGTTATAAGGTGGATAAATTGGACATAGAGTGGATATAATGGATATAGAGTGGATAAAATGGACATAGAGTGGATAAAATGGATATAGAGTGGATAAAATGGATATAGAGTGGATAAAATGGATATAGGGTGGATAAAATGGATATAGAGTGGATAAAATGGATATAAGGTGGATAAAATGGATATAAGGTGGATAAAATGGATATAAGGTGGATAAATTGGATATAGGGTGGATAAATTGGTTATAAGGTGGATAAAATGGATATAGGGTGGATAAAATGGATATAAGGTGGATAAATTGGTTATAAGGTGGATAAATTGGACATAGAGTGGATATAATGGATATAGAGTGGATAAAATGGACATAGAGTGGATAAAATGGATATAGAGTGGATAAAATGGATATAGAGTGGATAAAATGGATATAGGGTGGATAAAATGGATATAGAGTGGATAAAATGGATATAAGGTGGATAAAATGGATATAGGGTGGATAAAATGGATATAAGGTGGATAAAATGGATATAGGGTGGATAAATTGGATATAGAGTGGATAAAATGGATATAGGGTGGATAAATTGGTTATAAGGTGGATAAATTGTATATAGAGTGGATAAAATGGATATAAGGTGGATAAATTGGTTATAAGGTGGATAAATTGGATATAGAGTGGATAAAATGGATATAGGGTGGATAAAATGGATATAGAGTGGATAAAATGGATATAAGGTGGATAAATTGGATATAGGGTGGATAAAATGGATATAAGGTGGATAAATTGGTTATAAGGTGGATAAATTGGATATAGAGTGGATAAAATGGATATAGGGTGGATAAAATGGATATAGAGTGGATAAAACGGATATAAGGTGGATAAATTGGAAATAGAGTGGATAAAATGGATATAAGGTGGATAAATTGGTTATAAGGTGGATAAATTGGATATAGGTTGGATAAAATGGATATAAGGTGGATAAAATGGATATAAGGTGGATAAATTGGATATAGCGTGGATAACATGGATATAGGGTGGATAAAATGGATATAGGGTGGATAAAATGGATATAGGGTGGATAAAATGGATATAGAGTGGATAAAATGGATATAGAGTGGATAAAATGGATATAGAGTGGATAAAATGGATATAAGGTGGATAAAATGGATATAGGGTGGATAAAATGGATATAGGGTGGATAAAATGGATATAGGGTGGATAAAATGGATATAGGGTGGATAAAATGGATATAGGGTGGATAAAATGGATATAGAGTGGATAAAATGGATATAAGGTGGATAAATTGGACATAGAGTGGATATAATGGATATAGAGTGGATAAAATGGATATAGGGTGGATAAAATGGATATAGGTTGGATAAAATGGATATAGGGTGGATAAAATGGATATAAGGTGGATAAAATGGATATAAGGTGGATAAATTGGTTATAGAGTGGATAAAATGGATATAGGGTGGATAAAATGGATATAGGATGGATAAAATGGATATAAGGTGGATAAAATGGATATAGGGTGGATAAATTGGATATAGGGTGGATAAAATGGATATAAGGTGGATAAATTGGTTATAAGGTGGATAAATTGGATATAAGGTGGATAAAATGGATATAAGGTGGATAAATTGGATATAGCGTGGATAACATGGATATAGGGTGGATAAAATGGATATAGGGTGGATAAAATGGATATAGGGTGGATAAAATGGATATAGAGTGGATAAAATGGATATAGAGTGGATAAAATGGATATAAGGTGGATAAAATGGATATAGGGTGGATAAAATGGATATAGGGTGAATAAAATGGATATAGGGTGGATAAAATGGATATAGGGTGGATAAAATGGATATAGGGTGGATAAAATGGATATAGGGTGGATAAAATGGATATAGAGTGGATAAAATGGATATAAGGTGGATAAATTGGAAATAGAGTGGATAAAATGGATATAAGGTGGATAAATTGGTTATAAGGTGGATAAATTGGATATAGGTTGGATAAAACGGATATAAGGTGGATAAAATGGATATAGGGTGGATAAAATGGATATAGGGTGGATAAAATGGATATAGAGTGGATAAAATGGATATAGGGTGGATAAAATGGATATAAGGTGGACAAAATGGATATAAGGTGGATAAATTGGATATAGAGTGGATAAAATGGATATAGGGTGGATAATATGGATATAGGGTGGATAAAATGGATATAGGGTGGATAAAATGGATATAGGGTGGATAAAATGGATATAAGGTGGATAAATTGGTTATAAGGTGGATAAATTGGATATAGAGTGGATAAAATGGATATAGAGTGTATAAAATGGATATAAGGTGGATAAATTGGATATAGCGTGGATAACATGGATATAGGGTGGATAAAATGGATATAGGGTGGATAAAATGGATATAGGGTGGATAAAATGGATATAAGGTGGATAAAATGGATATAGGGTGGATAAATTGGATATAGGGTGGATAAAATGGATATAAGGTGGATAAATTGGTTATAAGGTGGATAAATTGGATATAGAGTGGATAAAATGGATATAGGGTGGATAAAATGGATATAGAGTGTATAAAATGGATATAAGGTGGATAAATTGGAAATAGCGTGGATAACATGGATATAGGGTGGATAAAATGGATATAGGGTGGATAAAATGGATATAGGGTGGATAAAATGGATATAGAGTGGATAAAATGGATATAGAGTGGATAAAATGGATATAGAGTGGATAAAATGGATATAAGGTGGATAAAATGGATATAGGGTGGATAAAATGGATATAGGTTGGATAAATTGGATATAGAGTGGATAAAATGGATATAGGGTGGATAAATTGGTTATAAGGTGGATAAATTGGATATAGAGTGGATAAAATGGATATAAGGTGGATAAATTGGTTATAAGGTGGATAAATTGGATATAGAGTGGATAAAATGGATATAGGGTGGATAAAATGGATATAAGGTGGATAAAATGGATATAGGGTGGATAAATTGGATATAGGGTGGATAAAATGGATATAAGGTGGATAAATTGGTTATAAGGTGGATAAATTGGATATAGAGTGGATAAAATGGATATAGAGTGGATAAAATGGATATAAGGTGGATAAAATGGATATAGGGTGGATAAAATGGATATAGGTTGGATAAATTGGATATAGAGTGGATAAAATGGATATAGGGTGGATAAATTGGTTATAAGGTGGATAAATTGGATATAGAGTGGATAAAATGGATATAAGGTGGATAAATTGGTTATAAGGTGGATAAATTGGATATAGAGTGGATAAAATGGATATAGGGTGGATAAAATGGATATAAGGTGGATAAAATGGATATAGGGTGGATAAATTGGATATAGGGTGGATAAAATGGATATAAGGTGGATAAATTGGTTATAAGGTGGATAAATTGGATATAGAGTGGATAAAATGGATATAGGGTGGATAAAATGGATATAGAGTGTATAAAATGGATATAAGGTGGATAAATTGGAAATAGCGTGGATAACATGGATATAGGGTGGATAAAATGGATATAGGGTGGATAAAATGGATATAGGGTGGATAAAATGGATATAGAGTGGATAAAATGGATATAGAGTGGATAAAATGGATATAGAGTGGATAAAATGGATATAAGGTGGATAAAATGGATATAGGGTGGATAAAATGGATATAGGGTGGATAAAATGGATATAGAGTGGATAAAATGGATATAGGGTGGATAAAATGGATATAAGGTGGATAAAATGGATATAAGGTGGATAAATTGGATATAGAGTGGATAAAATGGATATAGGGTGGATAATATGGATATAGGGTGGATAAAATGGATATAGGGTGGATAAAATGGATATAGGGTGGATAAAATGGATATAAGGTGGATAAATTGGTTATAAGGTGGATAAATTGGATATAGAGTGGATAAAATGGATATAGGGTGGATAAAATGGATATAGAGTGTATAAAATGGATATAAGGTGGATAAATTGGAAATAGCGTGGATAACATGGATATAGGGTGGATAAAATGGATATAGGGTGGATAAAATGGATATAGGGTGGATAAAATGGATATAGAGTGGATAAAATGGATATAGAGTGGATAAAATGGATATAGAGTGGATAAAATGGATATAAGGTGGATAAAATGGATATAGGGTGGATAAAATGGATATAGGGTGGATAAAATGGATATAGGGTGGATAAAATGGATATAAGGTGGATAAAATGGATATAAGGTGGATAAATTGGATATAGAGTGGATAAAATGGATATAAGGTGGATAAAATGGATATAAGGTGGATAAATTGGTTATAAGGTGGATAAATTGGATATAGGTTGGATAAAATGGATATAAGGTGGATAAAATGGATATAAGGTGGATAAATTGGATATAGAGTGGATAAAATGGATATAGGGTGGATAAAATGGATATAGGGTGGATAAAATGGATATAAGGTGGATAAAATGGATATAGGGTGGATAAATTGGATATAGAGTGGATACAATGGATATAGAGTGGATAAAATGGACATAGAGTGGATAAAATGGATATAGAGTGGATAAAATGGATATAAGGTGGATAAATTGGATATAGGGTGGATAAAATGGATATAAGGTGGATAAATTGGTTATAAGGTGGATAAATTGGATATAGAGTGGATAAAATGGATATAGGGTGGATAAAATGGATATAGAGTGGATAAAATGGATATAAGGTGGATAAATTGGAAATAGAGTGGATAAAATGGATATAAGGTGGATAAATTGGTTATAAGGTGGATAAAATGGATATAGGGTGGATAAAATGGATATAAGGTGGATAAATTGGTTATAAGGTGGATAAATTGGACATAGAGTGGATATAATGGATATAGAGTGGATAAAATGGACATAGAGTGGATAAAATGGATATAGAGTGGATAAAATGGATATAGAGTGGATAAAATGGATATAGGTTGGATAAAATGGATATAGAGTGGATAAAATGGATATAAGGTGGATAAATTGGAAATAGAGTGGATAAAATGGATATAAGGTGGATAAATTGGTTATAAGGTGGATAAAATGGATATAGGGTGGATAAAATGGATATAAGGTGAATAAATTGGTTATAAGGTGGATAAATTGGACATAGAGTGGATAAAATTGATATAAGATGGATAAAATGGATATAAGGTGGATAAATTGGATATAGGGTGGATAAATTGGTTATAAGGTGGATAAAATGGATATAGGGTGGATAAAATGGATATAAGGTGGATAAATTGGTTATAATGTGGATAAATTGGACATACAGTGGATATAATGGATATAGAGTGGATAAAATGGACATAGAGTGGATAAAATGGATATAGAGTGGATAAAATGGATATAGAGTGGATAAAATGGATATAGGGTGGATAAAATGGATATAGAGTGGATAAAATGGATATAAGGTGGATAAAATGGATATAGGGTGGATAAAATGGATATAAGGTGGATAAAATGGATATAGGGTGGATAAATTGGATATAGAGTGGATAAAATGGATATAAGGTGGATAAATTGGTTATAAGGTGGATAAATTGGATATAGAGTGGATAAAATGGATATAGGGTGGATAAAATGGATATAGAGTGGATAAAATGGATATAAGGTGGATAAATTGGATATAGGGTGGATAAAATGGATATAAGGTGGATAAATTGGTTATAAGGTGGATAAATTGGATATAGAGTGGATAAAATGGATATAGGGTGGATAAAATGGATATAGAGTGGATAAAATGGATATAAGGTGGATAAATTGGAAATAGAGTGGATAAAATGGATATAAGGTGGATAAATTGGTTATAAGGTGGATAAAATGGATATAGGGTGGATAAAATGGATATAAGGTGGATAAATTGGTTATAAGGTGGATAAATTGGACATAGAGTGGATATAATGGATATAGAGTGGATAAAATGGACATAGAGTGGATAAAATGGATATAGAGTGGATAAAATGGATATAGAGTGGATAAAATGGATATAGGGTGGATAAAATGGATATAGAGTGGATAAAATGGATATAAGGTGGATAAAATGGATATAAGGTGGATAAAATGGATATAAGGTGGATAAATTGGATATAGGGTGGATAAATTGGTTATAAGGTGGATAAAATGGATATAGGGTGGATAAAATGGATATAAGGTGGATAAATTGGTTATAAGGTGGATAAATTGGACATAGAGTGGATATAATGGATATAGAGTGGATAAAATGGACATAGAGTGGATAAAATGGATATAGAGTGGATAAAATGGATATAGAGTGGATAAAATGGATATAGGGTGGATAAAATGGATATAGAGTGGATAAAATGGATATAAGGTGGATAAAATGGATATAGGGTGGATAAAATGGATATAAGGTGGATAAAATGGATATAGGGTGGATAAATTGGATATAGAGTGGATAAAATGGATATAGGGTGGATAAATTGGTTATAAGGTGGATAAATTGGATATAGAGTGGATAAAATGGATATAAGGTGGATAAATTGGTTATAAGGTGGATAAATTGGATATAGAGTGGATAAAATGGATATAGGGTGGATAAAATGGATATAGAGTGGATAAAATGGATATAAGGTGGATAAATTGGATATAGGGTGGATAAAATGGATATAAGGTGGATAAATTGGTTATAAGGTGGATAAATTGGATATAGAGTGGATAAAATGGATATAGGGTGGATAAAATGGATATAGAGTGGATAAAATGGATATAAGGTGGATAAATTGGAAATAGAGTGGATAAAATGGATATAAGGTGGATAAATTGGTTATAAGGTGGATAAATTGGATATAGGTTGGATAAAATGGATATAAGGTGGATAAAATGGATATAAGGTGGATAAATTGGATATAGCGTGGATAACATGGATATAGGGTGGATAAAATGGATATAGGGTGGATAAAATGGATATAGGGTGGATAAAATGGATATAGAGTGGATAAAATGGATATAGAGTGGATAAAATGGATATAGAGTGGATAAAATGGATATAAGGTGGATAAAATGGATATAGGGTGGATAAAATGGATATAGGGTGGATAAAATGGATATAGGGTGGATAAAATGGATATAGGGTGGATAAAATGGATATAGGGTGGATAAAATGGATATAGAGTGGATAAAATGGATATAAGGTGGATAAATTGGATATAGGGTGGATAAAATGGATATAAGGTGGATAAATTGGTTATAAGGTGGATAAATTGGATATAAGGTGGATAAAATGGATATAAGGTGGATAAATTGGATATAGCGTGGATAACATGGATATAGGGTGGATAAAATGGATATAGGGTGGATAAAATGGATATAGGGTGGATAAAATGGATATAGAGTGGATAAAATGGATATAGAGTGGATAAAATGGATATAAGGTGGATAAAATGGATATAGGGTGGATAAAATGGATATAGGGTGAATAAAATGGATATAGGGTGGATAAAATGGATATAGGGTGGATAAAATGGATATAGGGTGGATAAAATGGATATAGGGTGGATAAAATGGATATAGAGTGGATAAAATGGATATAAGGTGGATAAATTGGAAATAGAGTGGATAAAATGGATATAAGGTGGATAAATTGGTTATAAGGTGGATAAATTGGATATAGGTTGGATAAAACGGATATAAGGTGGATAAAATGGATATAGGGTGGATAAAATGGATATAGGGTGGATAAAATGGATATACAGTGGATAAAATGGATATAGGGTGGATAAAATGGATATAAGGTGGATAAAATGGATATAAGGTGGATAAATTGGATATAGAGTGGATAAAATGGATATAGGGTGGATAATATGGATATAGGGTGGATAAAATGGATATAGGGTGGATAAAATGGATATAGGGTGGATAAAATGGATATAAGGTGGATAAATTGGTTATAAGGTGGATAAATTGGATATAGAGTGGATAAAATGGATATAGAGTGTATAAAATGGATATAAGGTGGATAAATTGGATATAGCGTGGATAACATGGATATAGGGTGGATAAAATGGATATAGGGTGGATAAAATGGATATAGGGTGGATAAAATGGATATAGAGTGGATAAAATGGATATAGAGTGGATAAAATGGATATAGAGTGGATAAAATGGATATAAGGTGGATAAAATGGATATAGGGTGGATAAAATGGATATAGGGTGGATAAAATGGATATAGGGTGGATAAAATGGATATAAGGTGGATAAAATGGATATAAGGTGGATAAATTGGATATAGAGTGGATAAAATGGATATAAGGTGGATAAAATGGATATAAGGTGGATAAATTGGTTATAAGGTGGATAAATTGGATATAGGTTGGATAAAATGGATATAAGGTGGATAAAATGGATATAAGGTGGATAAATTGGATATAGAGTGGATAAAATGGATATAGGGTGGATAAAATGGATATAGGGTGGATAAAATGGATATAAGGTGGATAAAATGGATATAGGGTGGATAAATTGGATATAGAGTGGATACAATGGATATAGAGTGGATAAAATGGACATAGAGTGGATAAAATGGATATAGAGTGGATAAAATGGATATAAGGTGGATAAATTGGAAATAGGGTGGATAAATTGGATATAGAGTGGATAAAATGGATATAGGGTGGATAAATTGGTTATAAGGTGGATAAATTGGATATAGAGTGGATAAAATGGATATAAGGTGGATAAATTGGTTATAAGGTGGATAAATTGGATATAGAGTGGATAAAATGGATATAGGGTGGATAAAATGGATATAGAGTGGATAAAATGGATATAAGGTGGATAAATTGGATATAGGGTGGATAAAATGGATATAAGGTGGATAAATTGGTTATAAGGTGGATAAATTGGATATAGAGTGGATAAAATGGATATAGGGTGGATAAAATGGATATAGAGTGGATAAAATGGACATAAGGTGGATAAATTGGAAATAGAGTGGATAAAATGGATATAAGGTGGATAAATTGGTTATAAGGTGGATAAAATGGATATAGGGTGGATAAAATGGATATAAGGTGGATAAATTGGTTATAAGGTGGATAAATTGGACATAGAGTGGATATAATGGATACAGAGTGGATAAAATGGACATAGAGTGGATAAAATGGATATAGAGTGGATAAAATGGATATAGAGTGGATAAAATGGATATAGGGAGGATAAAATGGATATAGAGTGGATAAAATGGATATAAGGTGGATAAAATGGATATAAGGTGGATAAAATGGATATAAGGTGGATAAAATGGATATAGGGTGGATAAAATGGATATAAGGTGGATAAAATGGATATAAGGTGGATAAATTGGATATAGAGTGGATAAAATGGATATAAGGTGGATAAAATGGATATAAGGTGGATAAATTGGTTATAAGGTGGATAAATTGGATATAGGTTGGATAAAATGGATATAAGGTGGATAAAATGGATATAAGGTGGATAAATTGGATATAGAGTGGATAAAATGGATATAGGGTGGATAAAATGGATATAGGGTGGATAAAATGGATATAAGGTGGATAAAATGGATATAGGGTGGATAAATTGGATATAGAGTGGATACAATGGATATAGAGTGGATAAAATGGACATAGAGTGGATAAAATGGATATAGAGTGGATAAAATGGATATAAGGTGGATAAATTGGAAATAGGGTGGATAAATTGGATATAGAGTGGATAAAATGGATATAGGGTGGATAAATTGGTTATAAGGTGGATAAATTGGATATAGAGTGGATAAAATGGATATAAGGTGGATAAATTGGTTATAAGGTGGATAAATTGGATATAGAGTGGATAAAATGGATATAGGGTGGATAAAATGGATATAGAGTGGATAAAATGGATATAAGGTGGATAAATTGGATATAGGGTGGATAAAATGGATATAAGGTGGATAAATTGGTTATAAGGTGGAGAAATTGGATATAGAGTGGATAAAATGGATATAGGGTGGATAAAATGGATATAGAGTGGATAAAATGGATATAAGGTGGATAAATTGGAAATAGAGTGGATAAAATGGATATAAGGTGGATAAATTGGTTATAAGGTGGATAAATTGGATATAGGTTGGATAAAATGGATATAAGGTGGATAAAATGGATATAAGGTGGATAAATTGGATATAGGGTGGATAAAATGGATATAGGGTGGATAAAATGGATATAAGGTGGATAAAATGGATATAAGGTGGATAAATTGGATATAGAGTGGATAAAATGGATATAAGGTGGATAAAATGGATATAAGGTGGATAAATTGGTTATAAGGTGGATAAATTGGATATAGGTTGGATAAAATGGATATAAGGTGGATAAAATGGATATAAGGTGGATAAATTGGATATAGAGTGGATAAAATGGATATAGGGTGGATAAAATGGATATAGGGTGGATAAAATGGATATAAGGTGGATAAATTGGTTATAAGGTGGATAAAATGGATATAGGGTGGATAAAATGGATATAGGGTGGATAAAATGGATATAGGGTGGATAAAATGGATATAAGGTGGATAAAATGGATATAAGGTGGATAAATTGGATATAGAGTGGATAAAATGGATATAAGGTGGATAAAATGGATATAAGGTGGATAAATTGGTTATAAGGTGGATAAATTGGATATAGGTTGGATAAAATGGATATAAGGTGGATAAAATGGATATAAGGTGGATAAATTGGATATAGAGTGGATAAAATGGATATAGGGTGGATAAAATGGATATAGGGTGGATAAAATGGATATAAGGTGGATAAAATGGATATAGGGTGGATAAATTGGATATAGAGTGGATACAATGGATATAGAGTGGATAAAATGGACATAGAGTGGATAAAATGGATATAGAGTGGATAAAATGGATATAAGGTGGATAAATTGGATATAGGGTGGATAAAATGGATATAAGGTGGATAAATTGGTTATAAGGTGGATAAATTGGATATAGAGTGGATAAAATGGATATAGGGTGGATAAAATGGATATAGAGTGGATAAAATGGATATAAGGTGGATAAATTGGAAATAGAGTGGATAAAATGGATATAAGGTGGATAAATTGGTTATAAGGTGGATAAAATGGATATAGGGTGGATAAAATGGATATAAGGTGGATAAATTGGTTATAAGGTGGATAAATTGGACATAGAGTGGATATAATGGATATAGAGTGGATAAAATGGACATAGAGTGGATAAAATGGATATAGAGTGGATAAAATGGATATAGAGTGGATAAAATGGATATAGGGTGGATAAAATGGATACAGAGTGGATAAAATGGATATAAGGTGGATAAAATGGATATAAGGTGGATAAAATGGATATAAGGTGGATAAATTGGATATAGGGTGGATAAATTGGTTATAAGGTGGATAAAATGGATATAGGGTGGATAAAATGGATATAAGGTGGATAAATTGGTTATAATGTGGATAAATTGGACATACAGTGGATATAATGGATATAGAGTGGATAAAATGGACATAGAGTGGATAAAATGGATATAGAGTGGATAAAATGGATATAGAGTGGATAAAATGGATATAGGGTGGATAAAATGGATATAGAGTGGATAAAATGGATATAAGGTGGATAAAATGGATATAGGGTGGATAAAATGGATATAAGGTGGATAAAATGGATATAGGGTGGATAAATTGGATATAGAGTGGATAAAATGGATATAAGGTGGATAAATTGGTTATAAGGTGGATAAATTGGATATAGAGTGGATAAAATGGATATAGGGTGGATAAAATGGATATAGAGTGGATAAAATGGATATAAGGTGGATAAATTGGATATAGGGTGGATAAAATGGATATAAGGTGGATAAATTGGTTATAAGGTGGATAAATTGGATATAGAGTGGATAAAATGGATATAGGGTGGATAAAATGGATATAGAGTGGATAAAATGGATATAAGGTGGATAAATTGGAAATAGAGTGGATAAAATGGATATAAGGTGGATAAATTGGTTATAAGGTGGATAAAATGGATATAGGGTGGATAAAATGGATATAAGGTGGATAAATTGGTTATAAGGTGGATAAATTGGACATAGAGTGGATATAATGGATATAGAGTGGATAAAATGGACATAGAGTGGATAAAATGGATATAGAGTGGATAAAATGGATATAGAGTGGATAAAATGGATATAGGGTGGATAAAATGGATATAGAGTGGATAAAATGGATATAAGGTGGATAAAATGGATATAAGGTGGATAAAATGGATATAAGGTGGATAAATTGGATATAGGGTGGATAAATTGGTTATAAGGTGGATAAAATGGATATAGGGTGGATAAAATGGATATAAGGTGGATAAATTGGTTATAAGGTGGATAAATTGGACATAGAGTGGATATAATGGATATAGAGTGGATAAAATGGACATAGAGTGGATAAAATGGATATAGAGTGGATAAAATGGATATAGAGTGGATAAAATGGATATAGGGTGGATAAAATGGATATAGAGTGGATAAAATGGATATAAGGTGGATAAAATGGATATAGGGTGGATAAAATGGATATAAGGTGGATAAAATGGATATAGGGTGGATAAATTGGATATAGAGTGGATAAAATGGATATAGGGTGGATAAATTGGTTATAAGGTGGATAAATTGGATATAGAGTGGATAAAATGGATATAAGGTGGATAAATTGGTTATAAGGTGGATAAATTGGATATAGAGTGGATAAAATGGATATAGGGTGGATAAAATGGATATAGAGTGGATAAAATGGATATAAGGTGGATAAATTGGATATAGGGTGGATAAAATGGATATAAGGTGGATAAATTGGTTATAAGGTGGATAAATTGGATATAGAGTGG